>CAEFZY010031987.1:0-18938 GCA_903066815.1 Brachyrhaphis roseni
CTGATCCTCCATCTTGTTTCCATCTGGTGAAGAAGGAAGTTGCTCTCAGTGTCTTCAGAGGTTTTGGTGTCGTTTCCTTCAGTGGTTCTTGGTGCAGCGCCCCCACAGGCCAGGAGGGGAACAGGTTGGTTTGACTCAGAACCACAGCAGCTGGAGGTGGAGCAGATGATGGAGTTCTGGTTCCAGTAGAACCGGGTCCAGTAGTGGGAAAACACCCTACAGCTATACAAACACCTGCTGTGTTTGAGACTCCCTTAATGTTTAAAATCTTTTCATCAGACCTTCTGAAGAATCAAAAGACCAAAAATCTGATAGATATTCATGACATCCAGCTGTCAGTGATAAAAACAGCAGAAGTTTTAAGGGATAAATCATACAATTAAAGCAGAAACAAATCAAATATGGACAGTTGAGAAGACATCAGTTCCATCTGGTGTTTATTTGTTCATCAGAACCATGAGGTTCCTCTGTCAGATTGTGTCTTATTACATCCTTAAAGACACTGCGAAGCCCTGAAAGCGAACGTGACCTGCAGAGAGTCAACAGGTCCTTACTTGTGTTTTACCGAGACCTCGCTCCAGTGTTACGTTGCATCTCCACGGTCTGACTGTTTATTTTGTTATAAAGTATCTGCTGAACTTGGCCTTCAGCATGATGTTTTAACACGGTAAACCTGGAGAGCCTGTCACGTCTCTGATTCGTTTATTCCAGCCCTGCAGGATGCAAAGTGAGGGAAGCGCTGCCAGTTAATTTGTTCTGTGAGTGAAAGTCAAGAAGAGAGTTGGCTTTAGGAGCCGTTATCCTCGACGGGGCCACAAACAACACGGAGAGCCGAGCTGCAGCGGGACGCTCCCAGGTGCCGCTGCCTGAATGCGAAGCAGGCGCGGCGCTCAGAGAGGCGGCGAGTGCTGAGCAGCCGCTCCCAAGGCGCAGCAGCCATGTGTGAAGAGGAGCGAGCGTGATAACCCCGCTGAGATGATGGAGTAGAAACGGGCTTTCTGCAGCCAAACACTCTCGTTATGAATTAACAAGCAGTCAAGGACGTGCTAAAGAGCGCACACACACACACACACACACACACCCCGACACACACACACACAGAGACAGAAACAACTAAACTGCTCGGTCAGCTACACTGCTAAAGCCCTCACAGCACAAACTGCTCTGCAGGTTTTATTCAACAGATCCTCTCTGGTTAGCAGAACATGACATCAGTTATTAAACTGGAACAAAACCAGAGAAAATCTCATCTTCACTGAAAACAACAGTTACAAACAACTGAGAGAAGTTCAAAATATTCAAGCTTTAAAATCAGAATCAAACGGTTGGAGATGAATTCAGGAGCAGAAAACTGTTCAAGAGCGACAAAAAATACGACATGTTTTATATCTATAACGAGAAACTTCATCATAATGAGAAATAAAACTGATTAAAACAAGATTATTCAGAATGGATGGAGCATTTTAGTAGTTAATCGCTAATATAACAACCTCCAGGTAAAAACTAATCAATATGTGTCAATTCATGTCATTTATTAAATCATAAGATTCAGACATCACTGTATAATTTATTTCATCTACTTTTTTTAACAATAATGTCATTTTGCATGTTTGAAAGACGGTTACATAAATGTAAAAGAAAAAACAAGACGCTTTAGTATAAGTAGATATTTTCTTGTTACAAATTATGAAATTAAGCTAATCTGACAGATTCTGAGTTTTAAAACAGCCATAAATGTTTTCATTAACATCCTGAGGTTTTGCTGTTTCTATTTTAAACAAGAAAATATTTTAGTTTTAATGGGATACAAATCTCTTTCTAGCAACTTTTATATCTCTTTAAAATGAGGAAACTTTGAGAGTAATCCCAGAAATTTGTAATTTATATTTTCTGGGCTGTGATTTTAGAAAGACCAGCAGGAAGAAGCAGGAAACCTGCAAAGTGTCACTAAAGCCAGCAGTTTATCTGGAGGAGGGCCAGCCGGCTCCGCGCTCGGCACATTATCCGTCCTACAGCTGCCGCCATGCAGCGCTAATATCCACACACACACACACACACACACACACACGGTCAAATGAGATTTTAAAATGTAGGAGGAGTCATTTGCAGCCTGTGAAGTGGAAATAAATACAGCTTGATTCAGTTAGAATGTGTTTTTCTCACAGTGATAAGAATAATCCCTGGACCTTTTCCTGTAGGATAAACACTCTGGTGTTCAGCAGTTACCCGACTCAGGATCAGATTCTTATTATCCAGATTTTAGTTCAACTTTTCTGCAGAGATCAGGAAGCAAAAGGTTTCCTGTTTGGTATAAATCAGACTCTCCGTTAAGCTTCTTTTAAGGAAATTTCCCGGCAGACGGCGATAAAAAGAAAGAAAAGAAACAGCAGGAAGTGTAAAGAATTGGTTAAAGGATAAAATATTCCTGCTTTGTTTCCACCAATTTCTACGTTTCTAAGCAAGGCACCGGCAGCATGAGGCGATTTTCTGGCCCAGTCTTCCCAGAAACAGCATGTTGATGTCATGAAGTACCAGGTCCGTTCAACATCCTGCAGAACCAAACAGCAGAACAAAACCTAGAAACGTCTGGAGGAGAAGGGCTTTGGTCAGCAGAACCTCGGCACCAAACGACTCCAGGATAAACATGGTTTGGTCTTTGGAATGGTGAGATTTACTTTATTTATTTATAAGATGCTAGCAGCTAGCTAGCTAGCATGTGAACAAACAGGAAATGCTCCTTAACAGCAGCATTAGCCTGAGCATCGTTTGTTTTGAAGGCAGCCAAACACGTAATATTTAATAATATTTATGGTTCCTCATCTTACCTTCATCATTTAATGTCCTGGTTCCTCTGACCACTGGGACCACTGGGACCACTGGGACCGGTCAGCTGAAGGTCCAACATGGCCGCCACACATTCTGACCGATCTCTGTCGTTCTTTGAAGAGATTCCTCTGATTTGAGCTTTGATTATTGGTGATCAGGGTTTGATCCAGGCTGGTCTAGTTACCCAGAGCTGCGCAGCCTAAAAAGTTCAGTTCATACGTTTGGTTTCATCACACGCTGCAGAAGGAGATGAAGGCTCTCCAGTCTTTAGTTACCAGCATTCAGTCTCTGAATTGAATCAAGTTTATTTATTCACTTTTTCTTTCTGATTTCTTCTCTTACGCCTTACTTGTAAGTTTAACCATGAAAAGCTCTAGCGTGTTGAACATCTGCTGGCAGTGAAGCCATTTTTCCCGTCTCGTTCTTTAATCAAAGCTTGGCGTCGGAGCGCCGCTGCTCCCGCTCCGCTGTGAAGAATGTTCCCAGCATGTAGCAGGGGAAGCAGACAGAGAGCAAACACTGGGAAGAAAATACATTTCTTCCTTTATATGCAGGAAAAGCTGCTTGTTGACAGACAAATTTATAGATGTCATAACAGATTCAAAGAAATGTGAGTCTACCGGCGCAGCAGCAACAGCTGCAGCCACTTTGAAATGGAAGGTCAAGAACCGCCAGACTATTAAAGTGGCTCTTGAAATGAGTTTTGTGGGAGCCTGCTGATGGATGCTCTAAAATACTGAGGGCAGTGTTGACCAAAATTGGTTTTCAGACCTTGCTGATTGGCTGGGGAAACTTTTGTATAGAACACGACAGAGTTATTCCTGCAGGGTTCCTCTGAGCAAGGCACCCTGCAGCTGCGTGTTGAACAGTGACTCAGCGGCTGTGGTGAAACGCTGGAAGGAAGGAGAAATCCTCAGGAAAGGGTTAATTAATCACAAAACATAAAAACAGAAAAGCAACATGCAAAGAAAATGTTGTTCATGCTTTTCAACTTGAAAACTTTCTCATGAAACTATGAGTAAGTTGAAAAATGTGTCATGATGAGCTGAAAATGACGAGCAGCATTAATTTCAATGCAATAAAATGCAAAACATATGAGTTTCACTGCATAAAAGGAATTTAAAAATAATCCCAGAATAAAAATTAAACCTGAAAATGACAAAATGTGAAGGTAAAAGTAAAAACATGAAGGTTTTTCAGGGTTTTCTGTTTTTCAGTTTGGTTGGCTGAGTGGATTATTATACAAGCATCATCAGCATAATAAGGTAAGTTTATCTCCATGGTAACCAATAATTTGTGGATGAATGACAGATATTGAAGAGAAACCTTTAAATGTTTTCTATCTTAATGTCTTTAAATTTAGAAAAATATCAAAAAACAATATTTTCTCAGAAGTTGTTTCTATATATTTGTTTCTCAATTTTTGTGGAGCATCACAAATTAAGAAAAAAACTTTTACTTTTCCCTTTTTTAAAGGGCCAGTATCATGGGTTTTCCATACACACAGACATTTTATAGAAAATCAGACGTGACTTCAATATTTAACGCCTTGAAATTGGGCCTCTGTCTCTTTAAGAAGCTCCTGTTCTCTCTGAAGCGCCGCCTTCAGGAAGTCATCCCAACATGGCTCCTCTATTAACCCTTTAACATTTTTACCAGCGCTGCTCTGAGCAGCAACTCCTATAATGAGCTCATCAGCTGTTTGCTAATTGCTGCTGGCTAGTCTGAAGGAGCTGAGTGAGAGGGCTGCTTGGAACATGATGGAAAGATCAAAAAAGTCAATTTATACACAATACTGCCCATTTATATACATTAATAGTCTAAACTAACTAGTCAAATCTCTTGTGTGTGTAGAAATGTGGTGAATGAAACTCATCAGTGTGTTTAATAGGTTTGCTGTGAATGTGACTATCGTTGTGTCTGCTGGTTAAAAGCCTGACCTGCCTTTGGTCAGTAAAGCTTTTTATCTTTTTCTTCATTGAATTATTCGTTCACCTGCACACAGGCCTCCATTCTGCCTGTTAGCGTTCATATTTGCAGTAGGAGTGAGGTTTAGTGGAAAAGCAGCTGAGCGCCGTCAGCCTGGGAGATGATGAAGGTTGAGGCGTTAAGCTTCGCCACACGGCCTCTCCGCCGGCGCTGGAATCAGATTTTACTCCACTCACACTTCCCTCTCCTCTCACCTCATCTACATCTGTCTGCTCATCAGTTTTACAGTTCACCATTTTCACCAGGTGTTCCCATTCGCTTCACTTAATTTAATTTCTACATGTATTTTTTCTTCATGAGTTCTCATGGAAATCTTTTCTGCCGTGTTGCCACAAAGCAAACGTGAAACTCCACAGCAGTGTCTCGCTCCTGTTATGGGGACTTTTCAGACGTGATTGAAGTGTTCATTGTGCGCGAAGCTCGAAAATCAATTTTAAACAGAGTGAAGAACATCTGAAATGGGACATTTATATTCTAAAAAGCAAATGGGAAAGCAGTGATGTAGAAAAATCGGCGCATCTTTCCAGGAAAGATCCATGAAGCTTCACACAGTTCAGAATTTGTAGCTCCAGTGATTTTCTTTCAGGTGTGCAAAATCTCACCGCAAATGTTTTATTGATTTTTTTTCCTGACATCAACACAGGAGGTGAAATCATACAAAAGCCATTAAAGACGAGAAAAACAATGTTGTTTTCCTGCTCTGGAAACTTTCTGAAGCCTTTATCCATCCCTGGGTTGAGATGATGGGTCAGGAATCTGAGCTGCTCTCATTTAAGCTGCTTTTAATCTGTTTATTCTGACACGACGCGTCACTTCAGAGGAACAGAAAGGAGATGATTGCAAGTTGAAACCAGCAGCAGCGAAACACAGAAGCATCTTCAGGAAGCGTCGCGTCTTCCTGCTGCTGAATGAACCTCAGATCAGCTGATGGTTGATTTGTTCGACGTTAAAAGCTTTGGAGGCTTCCTCTTGATCTGGGTATTCACATCTGACAGCTTCTCCCTGAAAACACGCTGTCACCAAAAACTGTGTTGTGATCATCTTCCCCAGCAGCAGCCTGAGCCGCGGGGCGAGGGCAGGCGGAGAACCGGCTCTCTGCTCGGCGTCCCGATCCGGCTCACACACACCGCCGTGAAAACCTTTCACTGGTTTACAGGTGAGATCTGACTGGTCCGGTCTGAACTACGCCACTTAATCATTCCGGGCGCCATGATGGAGGTCGGAAGTGAAGGACGGGAGTGTTGAGCAGAGCGACTGAAACTGGTTTCCAAAGTTGTTTTTGCCAGTTTATTCATGGCCTCTACTTGTTCCAGTTGAACTCATCTGTCTGTGAACGTAACTCACCTGTCCATGGCTGGACCCTTACCTTCTCCATTTGGTATCTTTCTAACCATACTGACTTATAAAGTATATGAACGTTAGTTTGCTGCTCGATTACACCGAAGGCTGCCAGTCATTAACGATGCTGCTGCATCTTTCCTCATTAAAGGTTAAACAATAAAATGAGAAGTTTGGTTTCTATCCTTCTCTGTGCCACCGAGCGCGCAGCAACCTGTGATCGTTTCTAAAGTGAAATCAACTAAATCAAAGCGATGTTAGACCCGGCTGTCTGTTTTCGACAGGCTGTAAAGGAGCGCGTTGGTTGTTCTGACGTCCGTCATGGCGGAGTGGGCGGAGTTCTGATGTCACAATAACTTCCTGACCAGTAGATGGTCAGTTAATCCACTCAAATGAAGTAAAAACAAAGAGGTAACGTATCGGGTCAAGATGCAGCGGAACACTGAACTCCTCACCATTAATTACAGTTAAAATGACGATTCCAGATCAGAAGTGAATGAAAAGCAACTCAAAGTTCAAAGGCAGGAAATGATGTTCAACAAAATCAAATCAGATTAGAAGCAGAAAGAGAGAAAGTTTAAGATTCCTCTTTTATAAACTGTTCATAACCTGCCTTTATGGAAGTCCAGCAAAAACTTTAGAAATTTATTTTATAACAAAATTCTGAGAAAAATACCAGAATCCATCTCAATCAAATAAACCAGTAAACTAAACTAATCCAGATGCATCAATAATAAATATTACAATCACATATTAAATCTACCACATCTGGCAGAGATCTTTGAATAACAGTTTCTAATCAAATTTTATGATGGAAACTAATCTCTTCAGTAGAAGATGATCTGATGACATCAGATCACTGCAGCTGCTCCGGTAAAAATCCTGAACGATTTCTGAAGAGTCAGGAAGTTTCATTTATTCTTTGCTCTACATTTGACCAATTTACTGACTGGAATGGAAAATGGTTGAGATAAGTTCTGTAGATAATCTGTCACTTATGAATTATGCATCTAGACAGCTAAAAATAAATTGTGGGGTTCCTCAAGGGTCTGTATGTAAGCCACTTATATTGAGTACAATCCTAATATCTTAAATAATAGAGTGCAATATCTCATACTGGAGGTGGGAGACAAAAATCTTTTTTTTCAGTGGACTGTGATGCAGCCTGGATTTTCCTCCATTAAGGACTTTGACTCTCTGGAAGGATCTTTCTATAAAACACCTCAGATCCAAGAAACTCAAGTTTTAGCTGCTTGTGTGCAGAAATCACCACAAGTTCTGTTTGTTTCATCTGTAATGTCAAATTCTTCCACTTAAAGTTTGACACTTGTTAGAAATTGTCCAGAACCTTCTGCATTAGTGCGGATCCTGTGTACTTTCGGTCCCTCTGGATGAAAGCAGACGTGTGGGTTTGTTGGTTTCCTCTAGCTGGACCCAACAGAAGCCGAACCGGGCCGCCGCCAGGCCGCAGGTTCCAGCTGGACGCCGAGCCGTCACTCAGGCTTACCGCCTGTCACGCGGTCGGACGCGGCTCTTCCATCTCCCTCCTTTCATGTCCTCGTCCACTGACGACGCGCCTCAGAGTTTCACTGTAAATGACACTTCATCGCCTGCAGCACATGTCAGCACACATCCTTCCATCTGCAGCAGCTGCATCAGAAACGCCGAACGTCCTTCACAGTCGGCTTGAAGCAGCGCCGCTGAATCTTAATCTGACGCTTCTTGTGGTCCAGAGACCAGAACAGGAGAGGCTTTGAAAGTGACGCTGGTTCCAACAGCGCGGCGCGTTTACTGGGAGGAGGTTACCATGGTTACTGCCATGGTTGACTGGTCGTTAATATTTATGCTTACAGTGAAGAACTACTGATGTTCCACTAAAACAACCTATAAGAGTCTGAAGGATATTCCAGACATCTTGGAGAACCTCCAGGTCTGTCTAGAATCATAACATGATCTCCTGGTGTCCAGAATAAAACCTCCAGACTCCGGTCAGCTCCTTTAGATCTGAAGTTCTCCTTGGGAAGAAACTGGACTGGTCCTCAGGTTGGACAGATGTTCAACCATCTTGTTCTTTCTTCACTAAGAATCAGGAGAATTGGATCATGATGAGAAGAACCAGATTCTTGATCAAACTGACTGAATTAAGTTTTTGTCTGACTCAGTCATACAGAAACATGAATTCTCCTTTGCATTGGAAGGAATCGGATCAGATGGTTCAGGAATCTGATCCGGTCTTCCTCTGACCCGGGCCTGACCTGGAGAACTTAATATCTCCTTTAAACTCACCATGAAGGATTTTCATGTGTTGCTATGGATCAAACCTGTTAGCACTGAGAGTGATTAGCCTCTATATGAGACTGCAGAAAAACAAAGCTACTGTTTGGTTTTATTAACATCTCTCATGTTGAGCCATAAAAGCAGAAATATTTTAGCTCAAAACCTGCAGAACTGAGTTTAGGTGATGCAGCAGCTGCTGTCCAATCAGATCTGTGAGTCTGAGCTGAGCTTCACAGCTTCCACTTATTAATTATCCCATCATTCAGATGATAAATAGAGAACATTTATCGATATTAATATCCAAACAACAAGACAAATATGGACAGAGAAGAGCAAACTGAAGAAGAGGAAGAGAAGAATTAGCCTCCTGGGCAGGGCTGAAACTATCGGCTCTCGATATGCAACTGATGGCTTATTGATCCGTCCCAACATCAACTCTGAGGAGGAGAGAGGAAGAATAATTACAGACGGAGCGGTCAGTCGCTTCAGACAAAGAGACGGAGAATAAAGATGCTGGAGGCGGAGATGGAGACCGAACAGGAGGAAGAGGAGAGAGGTGAAGGATGAGAGTGACTCCAACTGGATGTGATCGCTGACATTTTCATCAGGAGTTGGTTTTGTAATGTCATGTCAAAGCAGAAACACGCCATAAACGGACGATAAATTTAATGCTGCGTGTTGCCCGACGGACATTTTAATCTGCATTACAAAGACAAGAGAGGGAGCAGAAGTAAAACAACCAACAACGGCTCCTCTTCACAGAACTAATCTTAATCTGGAAAAGTCCAGATTAAGATATAAAGAAGGAATCTGAAGCTAACATTTAGCAGCTACAGGAACGACAGCGTTCTGTTTCTGCACACTGAACCGCGACCTGCTGAGCGTTAGCGGTGGATCGTGACGCTGCGTCAGCGTTTCCCTGAACAGGAAGTGAATGCGTGCTGGATTCACTGCATGGATGTTTCTCCATCCATGCAGCAGATTTTCTCTCTGCTGATGAGAGAACGAAGGAAAGAAAACCACTGATTCCCGCTGAAGATGACACCATGAATGTGTTGCAGGAACGATTTTTTCATTTTTCCACAGCTGAGTTAATACGGTTAAACCCTTCAGGACGGTGGACAGTAAATGTGGATTTTTATGCAGTAAAAAAAGGAGAAATGTTTGGACACAAATGGTTGCCATGGCGATGTTTTAAGCCAGGACCTGCTTGGGTCTTTCATACGGACCTCCATCCGTTCACACCTGTTTCCAGCCGACTGTCAGGACAACCAGCATGGTTTTAAAACCAAACTGCTTTTATGAAAAGGTTTTCTCTTCCTTATCCAATAACCTGGCTGAATTATTCCCAGTTTGATTCCGATAAACGCTCTGCTGGGAACAGATGGAGCAGATTTCCATGTCTGGCAACCACACTGGGATCGACTCGATTTCTGCTTTTTAAAAACTTATTAAGGAAATCTTTGGGTTTAAATGAACATTTTATCCAACTGTTAAATCATAGAAAACGTGATATTTTATTTTGCTTCCCAAACGACTAAAGGCTTTAAACTTTGTTTCATTTCAGTCAATAAAAAAACAACAGAAATCCCAACTTGTTTTCCTGGATCATTTCCTGTTTGGGTTTTTATGTTCTATAGGTCTAACCATATTTAGTTCATTTCTCTGTTCAATAATTGTAAAAGATTGCTACCATATTGTGTTTAGTTTCTTGGTTTATTCTTGTCTTTTGTTTCTTTAAAATGTCAGTTCTTTACAGGTTCTCTTTCATTAGTTTCTCTCCCTCAGTTATTTTGCCGTTAGTTTGTCATTATCTTTAATTTAATTATTTTTACCACACTGGGATTATGAGTAATCCCAGTGTGGTTAAGTTAGTCAGCCATGTTTGCTTCTGGGATAATTCTGGTTGGATATTTGGCAGAACTGAACCAGATCTTCATCAGTAAAGTTTTAGTTGGGTTCAGGTTGAATAAATGCTGATTCAGCTTAAACGAACTGTTTGGTTCATGAACTCAACCACAGAGTCAAACCCGACACAGCGACTGGTTTGCCGAGTCGTTCCGTTAATCTGCTGATTTTAATCCTTATCGGCTATAAAAAGCTCAGCCTCAGAAGTTCGGCTTCGTGGAGTTCAGCAGGAAGACGCACACATCGCCGTCTTTCTTCTGCCTCCTTCCTCTCCGTCTGCGATCTGCCTCTCGCTGCAACATCAGCAAGCTGCTGAAAGATGTAACTGTTTATTAAAACTGACTGGATTCATTGCCAAGTCTTGGTGAATGTGTGTGTGTGTGTGTGTGAGAGAGAAAGAGACTAAACGGAAGAAGAAGGATGGAAGAGAAGAGAATAGAGAATCAGCTTCTTCTGTCAACACAGCTGCTTAGCCTTTGTAAAAACCAGCTAAGCTCTTTCTCTCTCAGAAAAGGAAACGTTCAGGAGGAGAACCAGAAAACACACAACCAAACACGAAATGAACAACACACACAAAATGTAGGAAATGTGGGAGGCAATGTAGCTACAGCAGAGAAGGAGGAAAATCCCTCATCCAGAAGAGCCAGGAAACAGATTGTGACTGAACGTTTCACCGTTTACCAGAGGAAGTGATGTAACGACTGGAGAGCATCATCATCATCATCGTCCCCGTCCACTATCAGACATAAAGTCCCACTGATAGCAGCTGACCTGAGAGCAGATCAGGACTAAACTAGGAGCCCTGGACGTTTCACCTTTGACCTTTCCCAGAGTTAAGTAGAAAACTATCCTCTGAAAATCTGAGAGTACAAAAAACGAAACAAAATCCCTCCTGGAAACAGAAAAAGCTGCGTTTCCATTACAAATATCCACAGAACTTCGTTGGTGTCAGAAAAATAGTTCAGGTTGACGACTGCTGAAATGCTCCATCTGCTGGTTAAAGCTTGAACTGCATTCACCTTCAGCGAGCAAAGCATTATGGGTAATCCTCATACGAAAGTCACAAGTCTCTCTGTGGTTTTAAAGTCTCGTCTCGTTTCTCTGAATGAAACGTTGGTTTCGACCCGCTCGGCACACAGCCGTCCTGAAAAGTTTCGGTTTGTTAGAAAGACGCGTCGCCATGGTTTCTGAGAGGATTCACCGCCGATGCGTCTCACCCAGAAAAACCTTCAGCATCAACAAAAGACTTCTTCCTCACAAGCACTTTCCACAAGACATCACACCTCGTCTGTTCACACACCCAAAGAGCCGGGTGAATGTCAGGCTGCCGCCAGATGAAGGTAACACAATGAGACTGAAGATGCTCTCATGCATCTCGCTGCCACATCAAGTCTTCCTCCTCAGCAGGAAGGTGTGAAGCAGAAGCTTGCGTTCGCATTTAGAGCTGCAGCCGAGCCCAAAGGGAAGCGGCTTCCAGCGGCGGCCGAGGATGAATGGAGCCTGGTTAAATGGAAATGAGTGAAAATACATTCTGGGGGTAATGATATGGGCGCATCGCATCTGAATCCTTCAGAACTCGTCTCCTGTGGTTCTGCAGACAGATGGAGTCTCTGTTAGCCGCTCCTGGTTTTGCATTTCTCTCTAAACGAAAGTCAGAACCAAACGGTTTTTGTCTCTGTCGTGGATACATCTGCTCATTCTGACACAAAATATGAAAAGCTCTTTTAATGTGGCTCAATAAATGAAAACATGAGAGCAGTTTCACACAGATGAACGCAGAAGCGCTGAGCTAGGCGTACTTTCTACAGACAGAGAGACAAAAGAAGCGTTTAATGGCTGCAGTAAAACATGCTGGAGAGCAGAAGTGGTCAGCAGCCCTAAAACTCCTCACTGTTATAATTACAAACGTTTTATGATTAAAGAAGAATCTGTTGAATATTCTGCTCAGTCTGTGGCTTCTTCTTAGAATAAAAGAAGAAGAAGAGAGGCGGCGGGACGAAACACTGCAGACGTTTTTACAAACGGCGGGTCGGATTCGTGTGAGGGAGTCGCTCTTGATGGGTTCACTGGGTTAAATGGGTCGGTGTTGGCAGCTTAAATGTCTGAACTTCCTGCTGATGTCACTCTGCTGCAGCCTATCGGCACCTTGCTCCCTGTTCTCCGTCCAAGTCGGACCTGCAGGTGGAGGTGTTCATGCTGCCGTGACATCCTGACGTTTGAGGAAACCTGTTCCAGCTGAACGCTGAGGATTTGGGCGCAGAGAGTGGTGGGCACCGCTAACCAAAACGCTAGCAGTGCTAAAAGGCTAAAACACAACATGGCATTTAGCAGAAGCTAATGCTAAAGCATCAACTTCAATTCAAATTATATTCATCTTCAAAGATTACAACCATCAAGCACTAACTTAAATCTGGCATTACAACTGACGTTTTCTATAATCACCTAAATATCATATTTATGCTGAATCTTGTTCTTTACTTTCTGTGTTTTGTTTCTGTATGTAGAGAACATAATGGAAATAAATCTGTTGTGTTTGTGAGCCTTAATTATCATTCACCAAAATATAGAGAAGTGCACTGAAACATCCAGCATTATTTTATTATGAAGGGTTTGAAGATGATGATGAAACCAAGTCATCATAAGAAAGAAGGAAAACTCAGCTTCAGGTTTTCCTCCGGACTCTGGTGTTGTGCAGCGTGTTCCTGTAATCGCTCTAATGTTGCCACTCAGCCTTTAATGCTTCGCCTGAGTTGGAATCAAAAGACGGATCGGCTTCAGCAGGCAGCCGGCTTTTGATCAGACGTCAGGAGAGTTTAATGTTTGGTTTGGAAACTCCTTCAGCGCCGCCTCATCAAACCAACACGGACCAATCAGCATGTGGAGGAGCCGCTTCAGGTTTAATCAGGTTTAATGAAACTAAAGTAGGCAGAGCTTGGCTCCCTTCCTCTCATTAAGCCTGAGCGACGTGTTGAAACTGCAGCTCCTCTCTGCAGACCGGACGGATCGTTTCTCCTCCATCACTCGCCTGCCTTTGTGTTTTACTGCAGTCTTTTTGTCTATTAAACATTCAGTCTGTGAGGCAAACCAACGACACATCGGGACTGATGAGAAACCGAACAAAGGAAAAACAACAAAAGATACGCAGGGCATGACAGGCGAATGCTGTTTGTCTCCTTTGACGGACTCTGCATGCATGAGCTCTGATACGATGATGAAAATGCAGATTATTTTCCTCCTGCTCTCACACACCGTCCACCTCCTGATCTACAGAAACCAAACTGGGAGCTGAATGAATGTCTGGATCAAACATTAGCAGGTTTATAGCAGATTATTTAGATTTTATCATTATTATCAACTTATTTTTATTTTGTTAGCAATTCTCATATTGGTTGTTGTGTAGTGTTACATTATATGTGTTTTTTCTTTTTACATACCAGCACTTTGAATGGCCTTTAGCTGAAGGGTGATGAGCATAAATACAGCTGCTTTGCTTTCAGACAGTAGGTAATAAAACATCTCTACGTCCAAAATATTTCATTTAAACTTATCTAATGCCATCAAAAACAAAACTTTTGACCCAAAAAGGATTTTATTCAAAAATTAAGAAAAGAAAACTCGATTCTCGGTGATTAAAAACAGTTTCTGAAGACAACTTAAAACACTGATTTTATTTTCAAAACCATGTTTTGAAAATAAAATGAAAATTTTCACTACGTCTATGTAGTAAAAATGTATTAGATTTGTAAGCAGAAGCAATTTATAGTCACTTTAAACCTTTTAAACTTTAACCGTAAATATCCTTTTAAAAGCCATGTGGAAAGTATTTTCTACCTGGACAGGTGAGTTCTCCCCTCCATGTTTGATGCAAACTGCAGAAATCCTCCAGGATGTTTGGATCCTGCAGAGTGTTTCGCTGCGGTCATCGACCCGCCGGTGGCCTCGGCGCCGCAGGCTGCTGCGATGGAGGGCCTGCGCCGTCCGGCTGATCCACCAATCAGGTGACAGAACCAGAACCGGGCAGGAGGGAAGCAAAGGGCTGAGCTGCAGGGGAATTCTCCAGATTCCAGACACGTTCCTTCAACGCCTTCAGATTCCTGAGAGCAAACACATTTGGATGAGCTTGAAGCTTTTCATTTCTGTAAATGAATACGTTGTTTGTCTTTGATCAACAGTAAAACCTTTTGTTTCCACAGAACTGGGCGTTTTAATCAGATAAAAACGCTCCGGCTGCAGAACAAAACCTCAAACAAAAATCCATCCTGTTTGGTCAAACAGATCAAAAAGAGATTCAGAGAAAGAAGGAAAGAGAAGAAGAACAGAAAGAGAATCCGGAGCGCCAAATCCCATTTCTGACGCGGAGCAAAACTCCGCTCAGCGGCTCACATTCCAGCTGCACCGGCGTCCATTCAGAACCAGGAACCGGGTTTATACTGACAGAAGAACCACCAGAACCTGCTGCTGGGTCAGGATGACAGTGGGACTCATCCATCCGTCTGCAGCGTGGCTCCCTGAATCCGAGCGACACTGGAACAATAAAGATTTACCCTAAGATAAAAACTGGTGGGAAACGGTGGGTGACATCACTCTGCTTTCCAACATCTGGACCATCAGGATCAGCTGATATTCTGAGGTAAAAACATCTGGTCAGGTTTGAAACAAACAGATGTTTCCTACCAAACATTCACCCTGTCCAGCAAACTGAAACACAAAATGATCTGAGGAATGGAAACAGCAAAAAGATGACATTAGCAGGTTGTGAACAGATTAAAAGATAACTAATGATAAATATTCAAACCAATAATTCATGAGAGGAGCCATTATCTTTTATTTTTATTTCTAACATGATAGCAGAATAAAATAACAGCCATTATTCCAAGCTGCTGTCTGAGGAACTATCTAAACTGCTGAGCTGGATCAACCAATCAGAAGCTACGACATATCAACTGAAATAATATTCCCTTCAGCTTGGTCGGTACTTTTTAGATTTCCCCAAAGCAATAATAAACAATAAAGACAATAATACATCTAGAACCATTTTCGTATGAAAACAACGATGCCTGAACTTTTGGGATTCTGGTTAAAGCGGAGCCGCCATTACGCAGCCTGGTGTCTGCTGAGCAACAACACGGCCAAACGGTTCAGTTCACATCGTTTAACGTTAATAAATACACATAAAAGTTCAATATAAAACATCGGAATCATATACAGTCCTGCTATATGTGATTTTGTAAGAATGTCGTGCAATATTACCTGAACGAACAGGAGAAATGATGAGACGCGAATCAGCGGAAGCCGCAACACCGGCGGACCCTCCGCCTTCAGGCTACACTGCCCCCTGGTGACGCACTCCACAACCGCATTCATCTCAGATCAACCAAATTCCTCTAATAAAGTGTTTCCCAATTCCAGTCCTCAGGCCCCCTGCCCTGCATGTTTTAGGTGTTTCCCTTCCGCCACACACCTGGATTGAATATGTGGCTGATTAACAGGCTTCTGCAGCACTTGATGGTCATGCAATCATTTGAATCAGCTGCTCTGGAATAGAGGTACATCTAAAACATGCAGGGCAGGACTGAGGACTGGAATTGGGAAGCACTGCTCTAATAAAGTGTAAATAAACATTTTCAACATAAAATAAAGCAAATGTGACAGCATAACATGAAAACAAGCGGATTCCTCAGTACGGTGAATGTGACACCATGAGGCTGGCTGGGCATGGTGGGGGCAGCATCATGCTGTGGGGTTGCTGATCTTCAGGGAGGTGAAATGTTTCAGTGAGTTTAAATCTCCTGTGTTTAATTAGCTTGTCCGTCAGATTTATGGGCGTACCAGAAACACGCAAATACAAAGGTTCTGGCGGGAACTTTTGTTTATAAAAAATATTAACAAATAAAAAAATAAATAAGAATAAAATAAGAATTAAACAAAGATTAATTGAAACTAACATGTTAAAGTCCATGCTGTGGTTAAAATAAATCCAGTGATTAGTTTTAAAGTTGAGCCACCCGGCTGGTTTTTTCGTCCTTGTTGTTTGGAAGTGAAACAGATTGGGAGCCTGCGGTGGTTCTGTTTGGTTCTGATCCGTACGTAGGAGGCCGTGCTTCAGGACGCTCCCACATGTTTCTGTTTGGCTTCACACCCACTTTCCCTTCATTTGAAGTTTCTGCCCTTTCATTCCCAGATCTGGACGTCGGCCAGAAGCTGCAGGGCAGCAGCAACAAGTTGGAGCGACGACTCAACGGCCGGGCCGGCAGAACCGGGTCCACCCGGGGAATTAAGCCTCTGCTTTGATTCACACAAACAGTTTTATCTACGGCCTGCAGCAACAATCGGCATTAGTAAACACTGCTGATTGACTGTGTGACTCCTGCTGCTGGTTTAGCAGTGAGAACACCGAGGATAAATTTCATGTTTTATGAGAGAGGAACAGTTGGGGAGCTGCGGTAAATCCAGCGCCTGCTGCCATTATCTGTCAGCGCTTTCATTAGAAATCTGCAGATGCATTTTTAGGCTTGTTTCTGTCTGCGATCAGAGAGGTGAAAGTCAGCAGAACCAGGTCCAGAACCAGCAGAACTTCAGGTGAGATTCAGATCTTCATCACCGTCAGCAACTGTTAGAAAACAGCTGCTGCAGCGACATCCTGTTTTCTAACATCCGTTTTGTTTTTCAGGATGTTTAAATCAGATCATCTCAGAGACAGAAACAGCAGCCAGGTTGACAGAAACCAGAAAGAAGCAGAAACTCTTGAATCCAGTTATCGGTTTAAAGATAAAGTCATGACTGAACCCTGGAGCGGCTCAGCAGAGTCCTGGAGGATTCTGGGAGTTCGTCCCTTTAATCTGGAGAAACAGCAGCTGGGACACAAAGTCAGATATTAATAATCTGATCAATTCACCCTCAGTTCTTTACTTTTCCCAAAACCAAATCACATCCACATCTGAACAGTGTGATTATTATTAGTGGCTATTTTCTCTTTTAAAAGCAGTTTCAGCATTCAGTTCAGAAACAATCTGGTTTTAAATCTTCTGTTTGTCAGGATTTTCTGCCTGTGATGATTTTGCTCCTGGATCAGCTGGATGGTGAAACGCAGAACCTTCAGGTTCTGAAGAAATTCTTCTGGACCTTTCTGTTAAACTCTCAACTTTCACAGGCCGTCTTTTCTTTTATTTGAAGTTAATGCAGAGCGTATAATAAAATATTTTTAGCTCTGCGTTTTAATCAAGCCTGCTGGTTTAGGAGAAAGCTTTGACCCAGCAGGTAACTAATGGGCTTTAAGTGCCTCCAACAACTAATGCAGCTCTGAAGATAGAAATGCAGACAAACGCTGGTGCATAATGAGCCCAAACTCAGCACTTTCACAACTATAAAAACTGCTTCTGAAATATTAAATAGCTGGAGTCAATCTAAATTCACCCTCTCCATGTGCAATTAGCCGTCGCTGTGCGGCTCTGACCGAGCGTCCACAGCATCCAGCCAGCCGGACCAGTCAAAGCCCAGTCCGCTCCCACGATTCACAGGACCTCCAGTTACTCATGAAACGTTTCTGACAAGAGGGAAAATATTTCAATTAGGTCATTTTCTGTAAATTAAACATAAAATCAGTTTCTGTTTTAACATGTTGAACCTTTTCTGCATGTTTTCCACGTTTCTCTGATTCAGCAAATCCAAGTATGATTGATCCAAACTGATTCTATTGATCCAAACTGATTCTATTGATCCAAACTGATTCTACTGATCCAAACTGATTCTATTGATCCAAACTGATTCTATTGATCCAAACTGATTCTACTGATCCAAACTGATTCTATTGATCCAAACTGATTCTATTGATCCAAACTGATTCTACTGATCCAAACTGATTCTATTGATCCAAACTGATTCTATTGATCCAAACTGATTCTACTGATCCAAACTGATTCTATTGATCCAAACTGATTCTACTGATCCAAACTGATTCTATTGATCTGCAATCGTCTGGAAAACCTGTGGACTGCGGCGTTGATCCTGCAGGAGCAGAAACTTACATAATAGCAGCACGGAGGTGAAAAAAATATAATACTGAATTTACACATCTGAAGTTTGATGACAGATAATTTGACATTTTGAGCTTTGACTAGACTCCCACACTTCAAAAACACAAAATTTACTAAATATTTTTGTCTAGTTTCTACAGAAGATTAGTCAGTCAATAAATCTGGTTCTGGTTCCACTGGCAGATTATTTCACCAATAAAATGGCAAATGTCTTACGTGAAATTATTGGCTGTGGAAATAAAACCTTTTCATCATTATTAAGAAATTATTGGCTAAAAACAAGCTCTTACATATTTCTGAAAAGTTTTTATTACTTAAAGTTTGCTGAGATATTTGTTTTAGAAGCAAGAGAATAAATACTAGGTTGTGCTTTGTGTTTACGCAGTGAGCTTTGTGTTTTTGCAGTGCGCTTTGTGTTTTTGCAGTGCGCTTTGTGTTTTTGCAGTGCGCTTTGTGTTTTTGCAGTGAGCTTTGTGTTTTTGCAGTGAGCTTTGTGTTTTTGCAGTGCGCTTTGTGTTTTTGCAGTGCGCTTTGTGTTTTTGCAGTGCGCTTTGTGTTTTTGCAGTG
>CAEFZY010031989.1:0-13313 GCA_903066815.1 Brachyrhaphis roseni
TCTTCAGCCCTTCTCACCTTTATCACCATCTCAAACGTGAAGACTCCAGTAAAGACGTAGTCCAGGTATTTCAGAGCCTGAAAACAGCAAAAACATTTCAGTCGACTCGTCAGAAGGTCTTCCTTGGAGGCGCGAGCGAATGGACCAGTAATGTTTATCCTGCCAGGTCTCAGGTTCTGTTTGCTTTGCACTCTTCTACTCAAACACACAAAACACGTACACACACCTTCACCTCGGTTTGCCTCTGTGGCCCTGACTGAAATGCTAATTAGCTGTGCTTGTCTGTCAAAAAGAAAAAGCTCAGGCCACTTGTCCGCCTGCATCTGATCCCAACGTGGGTTAGCATGTCACACGTGGGAATCAAGAGAAATAGTTGATTGAACTGGATGTGTGCCACACTCTGTCATTGTTTCAGCAGCACGGTCAGTCCAGGTCACACGGCTGCACCTACGATACTTTAATAAAGCGTCTTAGTTTTGCTTTTCCTTCACCTGACAGTAGAGTCCGAATGAATCAGCTAGAGCGGGAGATATTTATGCATTCGCTCGCATGACCGCGCACATTTTCATACAAATACTCGTTGGCCCAGATGTTTATTTCTGAGTCTTGACTCACGATGTTGCGGTCGGCGTTGGCCTCCACCGGGTCCTCGGCGGCCAGCGTGATGCTGCTCATGGTGATGACAATCAGGATGCACATCTCAAAGTAGCGCAGGTTGACCACGTAGTGACACAGGCGCCGAACCCTGCAACACCAACCACACAGAAAACTGAGAGGAGCTGCTGCTTGGCAGGTACAGACACATTTCAGTCCCATTTTAATGTTTCAGACCTGGTCCAGAAGGGTCAAATAAATGAAAAAGCTACAGTGGAAGTTGTGCTGAGACAAAAGTCATGATAAACCTCCCAGCATATCTTCCATTTAACAAAATTTCTCTTGTAGCTTTTTGTTGTGATGTAGTTTGACTGTTGTGACTTTTCCTTTTGTGTTGCTTAATGCTTCTGTTTTGTATATTTTTGTTATTGTGTTGTAGCTTTTTAATATTTTGTAGTAGCTTTTGCTGTTGTGTTTTTTTGTTCTTGTTTTGTAGCTATTTTACTGTTAAGTTGTAGGTTTCAGTAGCGCAGCTTTTGACTGTTGTCTTGTGACTTTTTGTTGCTTTGATTTCTATTTTTTTTGTGCCTAATCAACGTTTTTTGAAGTAATTTTGACATTGATGGTGTCAGGTTTGTTTGGTGCAGATTAAAAACCATTAATTATTCACCGTGACGATTCAGCCAATAGAAATACTGAACAGAATCTGAGCTGCACAGGAGTCCCTCAGGGCTCCATTTTAGGACCTCTACTCTTCACTCCATACATAAATAATCTTTGGGACTAAAGTTTGTTTAATACTGAAACAAAATGTTACTGATATGTTTCTAGTTTCATAAAATCAAAACAAGAAGCTAATATAAATCTTAACTAGCAACATGTTCAGACAGTTGCATCTGAAATTAGATTTAATTTTTTAGAAATGTTTTCTGATTCTCTCTTCCTGCCTCTTCATGCAGCTGTAGAGGTTGGATACTGTTTACCAAAGTGCTCCTAGTTTTATTACTGGATGTGGAAATTATGCATTTCACTATTCAGAGTCTGCTGCTGTTAAATCGCCCTGCTAGTTTCCCACAGGACGGTTTTTAAAGCACAGATTTCTGCTCTCTCTGCTCCCTTTTTATCTGTGTGTGAATTTGTAAAGACCACAAACAGTGAGGTCTGCAAACGGCAGATATTTCACAAACGCCTGTTCTCAGAGTCAGAGCATAATAAGGAATAATGGTGTTGAAATAAGCAGCATCTGCTTCCAGGAAAACAGTAAAAAAAGGACAAAACTTGTCAGCACTGGTGCAGCTGCTCTTTGTATTTCCCCAAGATTTTTCTCTTCAGTTGTTAATGTTGTA
This sequence comes from Brachyrhaphis roseni, assembly GCA_903066815.1. Taxonomy (NCBI): domain Eukaryota; kingdom Metazoa; phylum Chordata; class Actinopteri; order Cyprinodontiformes; family Poeciliidae; genus Brachyrhaphis; species Brachyrhaphis roseni. Next base: position 1,941 of record CAEFZY010031989.1, read on the forward strand.
TATTAACTGTAGCTGTTTGTTTACATGTTGTATTTGTTGTATGTTTTGTTGATTTTGTGACATCTTTAATGTATAATTTTTTTTAATCTGTCCTTATATCATTTTTGTTCTTGTAAATGTACATAAAAGACATTTATGTACATTTACATAAATGTACATAATTCTGTCTGTTTTTATCATGTTTAATCATTACTACCTAAATGTTTGTTTTATTTTTGCACCAACATAAAATAAAAGTCAGTAAGAAGTAAATCTGATACATGAAGGATACAGAAACCAAGATCTGCCATCAAAAATGTTTATTTTTCCAAAACCATATGCAGATTTAAAAATATATATATATCCAAAACTATTTTTATCTTATCTCAACTCTAATAATATGCACAGGCATCTTTTATGCAAAACAAAAGATAGGATAAGTTTTTATATCTGTACTGAAACTTTTTAATTGGTTATTTGTTACTTTAGTCACATTAGAAATGCACTGAAAGTGTTTCTGCATGTTAAGTGTTTTAACCTACGGGTTTGTTTGTCCGAAGACGAACATGGAGCTGTAGGGAAGAATCAGCCGCGGCCCGTTAGCAGCTTCCTCCTCCTCCAGATCTTTCTTCTCCTCACTGAGCTGGAAGTTGCCACAATCGATGCTGTTCACTGGTGCAAAGCAACAGAAAATATAAATATCCCCCATTTACAGAAACATGAAGACAAAACAACAATAAAGAAATGCAAGCTGTTGGTTATTGTAGGATTTGTTTCATTTGTTCCTCATTAGAGGCTTTAAATACATGATTCACACAAATCTGGAGGCTAAAAACCAAAAAACAATTAAAACTTTGTTATTAATTTGAGAAGTCATTCACTGCTGTGTGTCTGGATTAACATAAGTTCACAAACTCCAAGTTCTTGCAGCTAACGGCTACTGAATCAAGCTATCAGATGCTCAGAGCCACAACATAGAGTCAAGCTTACAGCTAGAAGATAACCGCTACATATGATTAAAGCTTCTCAAAGCTAAGCTGACAGTTCTTAAGATTAAAGCTACTGGCTACCCTGGATCAAGCTAACCGCTACACAGATTCTAGCTAACGGTTAGATGTTAAACCAATTGTTACTGAAAGTCAAGCTAACAGTAAATCAAACATCTACTTAGAGTCAGACTAACAATTACTAAATGTAGTAGCCAACCCTATACCAGAGTCAAGCTAATAGCTACCAAGCTAACTGTGTGGCAAAAGTACAATATCAGCTCTGAGGAATAAAGCTAACAGCTAGTTACAGTCTCAGATACTTGTTAATGTTGACTAAGTGTTTTGCTAACAGCTACTGAAAATGTAGTTAGCACCTATGCTAAGTCAAGGGAAAAGCTATTTAAAATCAGCTTACAGCTAATCAATCATTTAAGAGATAATGTATCTAAAACCTCCCTTGAGCACAATTGTTCTTCTTTTATGTTTAGAAAAAAACTTAATGGAAAAAGACAGGATCATTTTTTTACTGAATGTCTTTTGTTTTTTGAGAAATGCTGCCCTCACTGGGAATGATGGTTGTTTCTCCGGGCGGCGCGGTGATGGTGACGGGGATGTGGACGGCGTTGCTGTTCAGGGCGGCCTGGCTGGCTCTGGTCGAGTTCTTCTGGTTGTCGGCATCTTCCTGTTTTTCACTGGGCGTCAGGCTGCTTCGCTTCAGCTGCAACGGACTCCCAGTGAGGCTGTCGTCCTCCGTATCGGCCTGTTGGTCCCTGGGAAAAGCAGTGAAATTTATCTAAATGTAAATGAGTTTAATAAGAGAAACTTCAAACCTAAACTCTTCTTCTTTGGTACAATTTCATAATTAAATCAGAACATTTGAGTAAATAATTAGTTACATTTACTCAGTTTCTTTTACTTGGAGTAATTTTATGAAGTATTTTTACTCTTACTTGAGTAAAATTTCTGGATTTTCTACCCACTGAATGAAAATCAAACATGTTTTAACTAAAAACTCTCCAGACACAAACACACACCTGCAGTTTTACATTAACGTTTCATAAGTTTTTTATTGAACAAAAGTGATTTGGAAACCTTTTCTTTTCCTTGATTTTGTTATTTTTTGTTATTTATATGAATTATTGTCATTTTGGACCTTAAAATACCAAAATGTCCACATAACTTTACATTTTGGTCCATCTGATGATGTAATTTTTAAACATTAATGTAATTAGTTACTACCAAACTGATAAATTGATCAGTTACTCAGTAGGATTAGTTTTTTAATCTTGGTTCAGTAATTTCTTGGACTTTTTCTTTCTTCTCTGACTCGATAAACATCTGGATTCTCTGCCCACCTCTGAATAAGTGAGCAGCGCAGTTTCTTCTCCCCGTTGCCGTTGTCTCCTCTCCCTTTCCCGTCGTCTTGCGCTCCGTTGGTCAGTCGCCCGTTTCCGTCCTTCGGCGTGCGGCGGGAGCGGTGATGCCGATGGCCTCTCTCCTCCTCCGGTGACCCGGTTTGGGGGCGGGGCCTCTCTCTGTCCTGGGCAGCGTCGGCGTTGTTCTCCCTGCCGTGGCGCCGGACCCCCTGGGCGTCGCCTCCGTCCCCGTTCCGGTCACGGTGGTGGTGGCGCTTCCTGGAGTGGAAGCTGTCCCTGAGGCCGGGAGCCGCCGCCTCCTCCTCCGGCGCGCCGGCTCGGGGCTGGTCGCCGTTCTTGTCTTCCAGGACGAGCGGCCGGTCGGTGTGCGTCTTCATGTCGGGGTGCAGGTGGAGGGCGCTGGTGGCGGCGAGGCGCTCGTCCGGGTCCAGCTCGTTGAACAGCGCCTCGGTGCTTGTCTTCAGGTTGTGCTTCCTCAGCTGGTTGGTCCGCTGCTCCCACACCGACATGGCCTTTGCAGAACGCTGCTGCTCCTTGCTGCAAGCATCCAACCAAAACACGGTGAGTAAATCTCAGGTTCTGATGAGTTCTGATGGGCCAGAGCCATGACATCTGAGGCTGACACATTCCCAGAGAAGCGTCTGAATGAGCAGAAACAGAAGGTTTAGGTCGATGGATGGCGAGTTAAACGATCACATGAAGAGGAAAATGAAGTAACGTTTCCACTGATTGGATGTAGCTAAGAGAGCGCTAGCGCTAACGCTAAGACTAATGCTAAGGCTAACGCTAAGGCTACGTTCACACAGCAGGGAAACCTGAATCTGGCTTTTTCACACCAGTCTGAACCGAGGTTAATATACTTAACTAAAACTAATGAAATAAAGTTAAATAAGGCTAAAAATTAACTTAAGAAAGTAGTTATTGTTAATTAAAACTAACTAAATTAACTTATAGTAAACTAATACTATCAAAGTAAAGGTTATTATTTTTAACGAAAATGAACAAATTAAGTATTATTATTGTTAGTTATAGTTATTATAGTCTGTGCTTTACGCTTCGTTTGCCTACCAAGATGGCGGATCACTTTCAGTTCCGACTTGTGGGAGCTATGTATCATCAGTATGAACACAAAAAAATAAAATAAAATGGGAATTTAACGCCAAGACCTTCTGTGTGAACGAAGCCTAATGGTCTGATTTATGGATCCTTGTAAGTTCCAGCTGAACAACGGAAAAACAGTAAATCTGTCACCTCACTTTATAAATCTCACTTCCAGTTTAGTAAAATGTTCTCAGGGTGGATTTTACTGATGTTCTTAATGTAAGTGGTAAAAATCTAAGTCCATCCCATAATACTGCAGCTTGTATAAGCAGCAGCTCTCTGTAACTGATGAACTCAATGATCCTGTGTTTGGTATCATTGACCCATTGATGACCCAGTTTGAGAAAAACTTCTGCTGTTGGACAGTCTCTCTAAAATCTGAGTTTGGAATATTTTACAGCTCTCAGTCCCATAAAAGACTTCATGGTACCCAGGACAGGTGGCCACAAACCAGCCCAACTCATTACTCCTCCTACTCCGTGCTTGGTGGTTATTTTGAGGTGTTTGAGCTGGAAAACACAACTACTTATGTACAGCATATCTAAAATATGAGAGAAAATGTAGTTTGGAAACTCAAATACCGAGCAGCAATGCTGTTTGTCACGCTACTGGCAAAGCAGCCAATCCAGAAGCGCCAATTATTTTCCTTGGTGCTGATTGGTTGAACCTCCAGGAGTGGAGATAAGAGAGACTGTAGATGTTAGCATCTGTGCTAGCGCTAAGATGGCTATTAAGGTATTGTTGGTGTTTGATCTACAATAATATTCAGTTATAAAGGGTCTCATGTATTCCTGGTAGAGATGAGCAATAAATCAATGACAATATCAAAAAAGCCACTTGATCAATATCCATTTATAATACATCTGATACATGGAATATTCACTGAACTCTGATCCAGAACCGCACAGCATTCTGGGAGATGTAGGCAGAGGAAAGGCTTTAGCCTCCCAACATCTCACAGCTAGCTAAGCTAGCTTGGTGGAATCAACTGCCTCACTCACTCTTTGGTTGCCTAGCAACAACCTGCAGGGTAAGAGGCCAGTTCAAGTTCCCCCCACCAACTCTGGTTACCTAGCAACAACTTGTCAAGTAACTGACGCAGCAGCAGTTTCAGGTTGTGCCTCCTTTTTTAACTGCTTAAAAATAAAAAACAATGTGGAGAGAAAACCGGATAAAACCGGAAAGGTCATGACCTTTTTTTATCGCTGTTGGGTCAGTTCTGTCGTGGTTTGGACCATATTTGTGAAGAATTTTCCTGTTTGTTGTGGTGTACCACAGGGATCCATGTTGGTTCCCATTTTGTTTTGGAGGGAACCTCTAGGATCCATTTTCAGTAAGTCGTGTCACAGGGATTACCAGGTAGCCTGATAAAACTCCTGCTTATGGAGGTGATTGTATCTGCTGAGGATAAATTAATGACATGCATTCGATTAGCAGAACATGTCTGCTGCTTTCACCCCTACATGTAATGGAAGAAACAAGGTTGTGCTTCATTTTTAACAACATTCATTGAAGAGTTATTTCATGTAAGAGTTCTGTTACATGATATTTGATGAAAAAATAATAAACAATTTGCATACATGCATTTTTTCCCCCAAGAAAACAAGAAGGAAGAAAATTAAAATGATTCAAACATTGAGCTATCTTAGCAGTCCAGACTGTCTGTAAGGCATGACTGTACATGTCCATTCATGGAACCGTTTTCTAAATGGTCACCTGTATTTCAAGATATGTCGAGTGGGGGAGCAGTAGACTGTATAACTCCTAAAAGACACACAGACAGAGAAAACACAGGAACCAGACAGACAGGTCAAACACAGACAGACAGGGAGCTTTGGTACGGCTGCACTGGACAATGACAGATATCAACACCGACAGGACTGGAGTGGTCATTTGTTAGAAATAAGACATAAAACAAGAGGAGAACGTGTATAAATATTTTTCTTATAAACAAATTTAAGACTTTTTTTACAGATTTATTTAAATAATTAGAATAAGGCTGAATGATAAATCAATATATAATATGTCTAATATTCAATCTATTGAATATAGCATTTTGGGAGATGTATGCAGAGGAAAGACTCTTTGGTTGCCTAGCAACAACCTGCTGGGTGTGAAGCAGTTTCAAGTTCCTCCCAACTTTGGTTGCCTAGCAACGGCCTTCTGAGTAACTGGCGCAGCAACAGTTTCAAGTTTCCCCTCTGCGCCTCATAACAGCTTAAAAATAAAAAAAATAACGTCATGAAAAGAAAACTGGATAAAACAGGAAAGGTCATGACAACAGTTTGGTAGAATTTCAAATATTTTAAACAAAAAACTAGTAGATAATTATTAATATCGACTGTTATGAAACACTTATAATGATATGTTTGTCAGTCATATTGTACAGAAAAAATTTAGAAGATTAACAAATAGCTTCTTTCAGGAATTCAACAGTAACTTATTTATTTTACAGAGTGAGAATTATTTCAAATTAATATGATAATTGTGGCTTATAGTTAATGAAAACCCCAAAATTAAGTTTCTGGGGTTTTTTTAGGTACTTTTGCAGTGATTGTGACCGTCATAACAAACCATTTCTTTAATAAAAATCCTTTCTAATTTTCTCAGAAACTGGATTTTAGAGTTTTATAAGCTATGTTAAATACAATTTTAACATTTTGAAATGAAGTAGTTGAGCAAATAATGGTTTTCCAAATGCTCCACCAACAAAGAGCAGATTACCGATGTTTGAGCGGCTTCTTGGTTACTTTATCCCACCGTCATGTCCGGGGGTCTGCCACGGCAAACACACTGGAAATGTCAAACTACTTTTGCTGACAGCAACACTGGGAAATTAAGCTTTTATAAACAAATTACTGGGATCAGAGCGCACAGAACAGAGGAATTACTGGAGACACCAACAACGATGAGCTGGAGAAACACTAGTTACTGTCACTTTACACTCCAACTCTACCGCTTTGTATAATGAACTAAACACAACAGTTTGTTCCTTCTAGCAAGATTAAAAGTTAGCTTCAGTCTAAAACAGGAGAAAACAAGTAGGAGAGTGGGAAAGATTCATTTTAAGAACAGGATAAAGTGTCAATGGTGTAATGGGAGGAATTAAGCGATGGAGAGAGAATAAAGGACAAAAGGAAGGAAAGAAAGGAAGGAGCAGAAAATTGAGAGAGCGATAACTCACGGTGACTGAATGCTGGTGACGGACGACCTGCGAGAGAGTGCATCTCGATTTTGCTTTACAAAACTGTACATGCAGAACAAAAACAAAAGGAAAAGAATGAGCCGAGAAAAGTGGACGGGACAGGTGGACGGTGTGTTTACCTGTCGGTCCGTCCGCCTGTCCCTACACTCCGTGATTCACACTGTTTCTATGAAGCTGCTCTGAAAACACAACAGCAACCCGAGCCAGACCCGGAACGAGTCGACAAAAAACAAAAACCATCCAGGAGTTTCATTCCAGAGCGGGAAGATTTGAAAACAAGTTTTATTCTCATCATTAAAGAGCAAACAGCTTTGAATCTTTTTGCTTTGCTACTAAAACTAAACGTTCATCTGGAGCTTCTGGTATGACAACAAATTAGGATTAGAGTCATTGTAGATAGAACAAAAAATTTAAAGATATCTGGAATTTATTTTGTGAATACCGCAGAAGTTTTCTAAAAGAAAAAAAAGATTGAAAACAAAAATCTTTAACTTTTTTAAATAGGATTAGCATCAACTGATACATGACATTATTGTTAGCATTCTAGTACAGCTAGCTGCAGAAAGAAGCTAGAATAAACACTGTAGCAACGCTAACTGCTACATGATGTTATTAATTGAGTACAAAAAGAGTAGGATTAGCCATGTAGCACAGATAAATGTTACAGGAAGTTATTATTAGCATGGACCGTTAGCTTGCAGCAAGATTAGCATCCCTGATGCCAAATTCAGAATATTTGCACCAAATTATGGTATCAACATTTCCAAAAAGTCCTGAAGTAATACTTTGCTGCACTGTGAGCTGGAAAAGGATTTGGGAATGAAACCCTGAGTTTTTCTCAACAGGAATCAAACAAAAACAAAACCTGTCCAGTTAAAACAAAAACAAAACCACAAGCCTTTTAGCATAACAGTCAATAACCAAAGGAAATCTTTCTGACATGCAGAAACCAAACATCACACAACAACAGCAAAAACAACAACAAAGGAGAACAACTGGGAAGCAAAACACCTGGAGATATTCAGCACTGATCAGTGGGAATAATGGCAATTAAGGAGCAAAGATAATCAATTAGTCTCATGAGCCGTCGGCTGAGAAACTTAGAACAATAATATAAAAACTGGGCAAAGATTAAAACTGAAAATTAGCAAATCCAATATTATGGAGCTCATCCTGACCTTTAACCTTTCTGCTTGTTTTTATGTGAACACATTAGATGACATGAGGCATGTTTGCTCCTTTTCTCACAGTAGCTTCACTATTAAATGTTCAAATTGTCCCAGTAGGCAGTTAGTCTTTACAGTCTCTGTCTGGGGGCCGTTTGGAGCCTTAATCAAGAATATCCTGAAACTGGTTTGCCAGTTCAGGTAGTTACTGCAACGCATTAGGATCACTGTAGATGGAAGAAAATTAGGAGAAAATTTCTGCCTAAAAAAACACAAACTTTCAATTTTATTTCAGAAATTTCCTAGAAAAACAAGAACATTTCAGAGTCATAAAAATGTAACATTTGAACTCAGAAATGTTGAGACTGAGCACAAAGATTTTTGAGAAAAAAACTTTCAGTTTGAAAAGTTAAAAATTTACTAGAAAAAAAAGAAAGAAAATTTGAGATTAATCTAAAAAAAATTTAATCAAAAAAGATGAAAATTTCTGAGTTTCAAAAGTTGAAGAACTGCCAGAAAGAAAGAGATTGAGATTACTGTAGTGTCAGTTTTGTTTGGAAAGAAAACATTAAAAAATAGGGAAAACTTTGAAATGTAAAAAAATAATTAAACTTTTGAAACTATTCTTTTGGAAATTTTGAAGTTTTTCCTAGAACATTTCTGAGTTATTTCAAACCCGGATATTTTTTTTTTCTTGTAGAAACGTTCTGAAATTAATCTAAAAACTTCTGAAAGTTTTTGGCAGAAATGTACTCCCGTTTTTTAATACGCCGTTGTTCAATTAAACACATCAACAAAATCCACTGATGAAACTTTGTGGAAACTTCTTTGTTTCTTCATAAGCGACTTAAATCTGAACAGTTTTTATTTTATAATTTTCATGGAAATACTAAAAGTTTGGTGTGATTCTGTTTCACAAAACTCATCATTACATTAATATAGTAAAGTATATTACATTAATATACTGTAATAACATTTGAAATATTCTAATATTTTTGTGCAGATTTGGCATCTTAAAAATAAACAGTGGAATATCTGTAGAACACGGAGCAACAAATAGGAGTGAAATTCATTGTTCTTTTAGTAAAATGTTAATTAAGCACAGCAGCAAAACAAACAATTAGGTGAAAGCTGTTAGTAGAAACTCAGTGCTTCCTTAATTGCAGATAAAGTTGGAGAAGACAACAGCCAGAGCACGGTCATAATAAGGTGAGGAGAAATGCAAACAAACAAAAACAGGTTTCCGAGACGGAGAGGGAAGAACATCCAGAGAGAGAAATATAGAAAAACAAACATATTTCCCTCCATTTTGGGAGCAAACAGAGCGAGAAGGAGACAGAAACTTACGCAGCGATGGAAATGTTGGCGGCTGACATGGGGCTGACTTCTTTTACTTCCAGAGCTTTCTGCAGAGCAAGCTTCTTATTGGCTGCTTCCTCCTGCTCCTCTTCATCCTGCCAACCCAAAGCCCAGATTTTATGTCTCACAGCTGAATATCATGAGGATACAGGAAAATATAAACTGCTTTCTGTTGGTCTTGGTGATTTGTGAGGAGCCCACCTTCGTCAGCTCCTGGGCGTTGGCCAGGTTATCAACAGCGATGGCCAAGAAAACATTCAGCAGAGTGTCTATAGCACAACTTTCAGGAAAAATACACATAGTGGCAAAATATTTGTAAAAATATACACCTTTTATTCTCTTTATTTCCACTAAATCTAATATTAGACAAGTTTAATCTGCATTTGTTAGATTTGAGAGACAATAGGAGTTACAACTGAGTGACAAATTCAGAAAGTTGGTGTGTAATCAGTGATTATTTGATGCAAATGCAACAAAAATGTCCTGATGACTCAAACACGGAGCTTCTGCCAGTAATGTTGCATCTGGAGTGTGACATGTTTTCACAATATGAGAAATAAACCAATCTGTGAGGTTTCTACACCTCAACCGTCAGTTTCAGCCTTGCAGACACCATCAGGACTCCAGCATGCATTGTGAGAAAATGCAGATAAGAATGGAAAAGGATGAATTATGCACACAAACTCTAAAATCTAATGTTTATGATTAATGCTTGAGTGTTAGCACAGCTAATGTTTCAGTTAGCATTGCTAGCTCTTTTTGCCTCATATTTAAGTTCTGTTTTTGCCCCGAAGAGGATACAGTTTCCAAAGAGCGTGAGGACGATGAAGTAGATGGAGGAGAACATCCCCCGCCGAACGCCGCCCTGAGACTCGATGCCGTGGTACATGACGGCGTTCCAGTCCTCGCCGGTCAGGATCTGAGGAAAACGCAGGCTGCTTCGTAAAACAGACTGTGGATTAAATCACTTCACAGAGCAAAAGAGGATGAGCACAGACTAATTGAAGGATTATCACAGAGCTCATCTGGGGACAAAAGAGATTATTTTAAGCTAATTTGAATTCAGATAAAGAGCTTCGTTTGGCCATTTCTCCATTTTTCTGTGGTTATTTTACCTGGAACACAGTGAGGATGGCTGCTGGGAAGGTATCAAAGTTTGTTGTTGGTGTCTCATCTTCAAAGTTAAACCTGGAAAATCAGAAACGCTTCATTAAAAAGAAAATCACAAAGCTAAAAAACAAACAAACCTTAAAAATATAATTTTTCTGTGGGATTTAAAACCAGTAATATGAAAATCAGTTGGCAGAATAAATCTTAAGGAATCGTATGAATAACAAGGTGAAACACTGAAAATAAAACTAATTTCTTCTCATTATGTCACGTTAAATAAACCCAAACATTGCTGTTCATTTTTTACAGTGTAACTTTACAGTTTCCTGAAATTACTTCCAAAACCTTTTAAACATTATTCCACATATAGTTCGTTTTTTAAGTGCAGCAGAGGACTAAACTTATTTAAAATAAAATAAAGTGTTTTTCACAGCGATGGATTAAACATTCTCCTTCCCGGTTGCATCCCTCCATCGTCTTTTCCGTTTATTCCCACCTTCCCTTTATTCCTCCCGTTCTTCTTCTCCTCTTCGGGGATTAGCCGCGCTGAGCGGCGAGCGTGTTGCTCTGTTTATCCTGATAATGGGGATTGGGAGCGCGACCACGGAGACTCCATTACCTCCACCCTGGGAACCGGAGTCACATGACGCTCAGTTTGTTCCCAGCAGCTCCATCTAATCCTGAACACAACGGCAGCAGGTTTTATTTTTTATGGTGAACCAACCGGAGGAGGCGGATTAACGCCGAGCCTGAACGGTTCTGGTTTCACAGGAGGAAGACGGACAAAGACTGAGTCTGTTGGTCGCTGTGATTTGGACCAGCAACGGTCCTGTAGAGCAGCTGGGAGGAAAAATGGTTCTTTAGTTTCCTCTGAATGATGAGGAAGATTAACATCATACAGATATTTGATTTATAGATGTTTGATTTATAGATGTGTACATTTATTTATTATGATTCTATGAAACCCAGGAGACAAAATGAGAGAAATACAGACTTTACTGCACAGCAATGATCCATCCATCCATCCATCCATCCATCCATCCATCCATCCATCCATCCATCCATCCATCCATCCATCCATCCATCCA
>CAEFZY010031993.1:0-13808 GCA_903066815.1 Brachyrhaphis roseni
TAAAGTCTATTCTCTGAGCTACAGGGAGCCAGTGAGGGACTGTAGAACCGGGTTTATGGACTCTATCCTCCTGGTTCTGGTCAGAACTCCAGCAGCAGCGTCTGGATTATTGATTTGTCAGTCAGACCTGTGAAAACGCTGCTGCAGGAATCAAAGCCACTAAAGAGAAACGCCTGGATGCTAAAATATGTTCAGCCATCACTAACAACAGTAAGGTTCAGTAAATGGTAAATATTTGTGTGTTTGTGTGTGTATCAGTGTCCCAATGTTGTTGTATTAACAAGATTAGCTCACAAGCTAACATTACTTCAGGCTTTCATCAGGTCAAAGGTCAAAAGCAGGAGGTAGAGCCTCGGTTTCATTCTTTCATCTCTGAGTCCAGACGGACGGATGGATGTCAGACTTTCTCTCTGATCCTGTTCTTTCATAAAATGTTTTCCAGTTTTCTGAGCAAATTTAAATCTGTTTGTGTCTAATCTGGAGATTAAAGCAGCTTCCTGTAATCCCATCTAAGCTCCGATCCTTTCTTCTTCTTCTCTGCTGACTGAAACAAACTTCCTCAGTCTGTTAGAAGAGCTCCTGAGGTTTAAATCTGTTTTCATCATCGGTTAACGCGGCTTTAATCGCCCGCAAACAGCCGCACATCCGCCGCCGGAGCGCCGCAGCTCCAGCCTGATGAGTCGCCATGGTGACCTCAGGACCACATGAAGGGAAAACCACACACGCCTTCAAACGCAGCAGCGCTACCTGCCCGGCTCCCCAGGTGTGTTTTAATCTCTCTGCGGTCTCTGTGGTGTCGGGTTTCAAACGGCCGCCTCACCTGAGGCCTTCCAGGAAGGAAACGAAGGCGGCGCTGTCCCTCCGACTGATGCGGTCGAGCTTCAAACGCCACGCCAGACTTCTGAGGCTCTGCCGGCTCAGCGGAGACGGATCAGAGGCAGGGTGGTGCTATAAAACCCCACGGCTCCTGAAGGCAGCGCAGCACTCACCTGGCTGGCTGGGAGAGAGGAGGAGGAGAAGATCCTGAGGAAGAGGAGAAGATCCTGAGGAAGAGGAGGCTGAGGAAGAGGAGTGTTTTCAGAGGGTGGGTTGATGGATCGCAGGATGTGGATCTATCGCAGCTTCCTGTGCGCGTCGCTGGTCTGCGGTTTGGCGCTGGACTCCAACACCATCCGGTCGTCCAAAGAGGCGACGCTGCAGGAGCAACTGGTGAGGCTAAAGTATTCACACCCCGCTCTGGAGACTCTTCATCTTCCTCTCCTCTTCCTCTTCTCTTCCTCTTCATCTTCCTCTTCCTCTCCTGTCGGTTGAATCAAACTGAGGAGTTTCTGCTAACGCTAGCTGCTCAATAATCTGCTGTCAGTTTATCTTAATGTTCTCTGTATTTATGTTCTCTGACTCCTTGTTCCTGTTTTTTATCATTCGAGGTAAAAATGGATTAAAAATGAATCTAATGATGCTGAGAATCTGAGATAAAATACATCTGCAAACAAACAACAGAAATGATCTTTTTCTTTTGTGGTTCTCCAGTCCAGACTCGTTTCTCTCCTGCTGTAAGATTCAGACATTTTTAAATGATTGGGGTCAAATGTTCTCTAGATGCAAATAAAACAGAGAAAAAGGGAACCCTGACAGATTCATCCAGCGTGAAAAGCTGCTAAACTCAAAGATGAACCAGTTTCTGTTTGGTAAGATCCAGTTTTAGACTGAAAGTTTGAGGCTCATTTAAAGCAGGTTTTCCAAACGTTTAGTCCTCTGGGCAAAAATCAACCAAATACAGAAATTAAAAGCAGATCTGAAGAACCAAAGTGAAATTTAGAGTATGGGTAAATGAGGATGTGTTCGTAGTTACTATGGCAACCAAAGGAAAGCAAAACGCTTGGAAAAGATGATCACTGTGTGTCGCATTCAGCGTCTTTGTCAATAGATTTTAATTTAAAAGTTGTGGTTTTGTCACAATTTATGTGACCTATTTTAATTTAGATTAAATCTAATCCACTTTGAACAGCTGTGATCTGGAGAAAATCCCACAAATGAAACACATTCAGAGTCAGAGGAGATTTTAGCTCCAACAACGTTAGACGTCATTTTGTTTAGTTTTAAAGCTCTTAAACCAACGACCCAAAAATATTCAAAACTAATTTTAACCTAATTACTTTAATCAAGCCAGCTTTTGTTTGGGGTTTCTGTTTAGCTTTACTTTCCCCAACTGCCATTCTAGTTTACCACATTTTGTAACTTAATTTAGATTAGCTCATATTATTTTTGCTTCTATTAGCTCATTTTAGACTAGCTTAGCTTAGTGGTTGCTATTTTTCTTATGTTAACAGATTTTCTGTCCAGATAAAAAAAGAGTTTACTTATTTTTAGCAGGTTAATTTAAAGTCAAAGCGGACTGTTAATCAGTGACCTGAGCGCTGAAGCCGAATGTTTCCATCATCAGTCGATATGCTGACGATGCGCTTCTGTTCTCCAGAGAGGAGGCTGCAGTAACAGAGCTCAGAGGAGACACTCCAACACCGACCGACAGCTGGACCGACACCAAGTCAAAGACAGAATCACGGACAGCTTCAACAGAACCAAAGGTGAGTGGCTGGACTCCAACTCCCAGCATGCCCTGTGGCCCCGCTCTAACACCTAGCATGTTTTAGCTCCAGAGATGTCGAGCTGCGTCCGATCCGGGGACTGCGCTTCTGGCCTCTGCTGCGTCCGGTACCTGACCGGGAAGCGGTGCCAGAGGATCCCGCTGGAGGGCGAGGCCTGCCTGCTGCGGGGCGCCACCAAGCGCCGCCGCAACCTGGGTCGCTGCGACTGCGCCGCCGAGCTGGCGTGTGCCGCGACAGGCGGCGCCGATCAGGCCAGCAGCAAGCGGCAGGGAGTCTGCATGGTCCGGTCCGGACCGGCCCAGAGGAAGACCAGACACTCCGGCCGGAAGAAGAAGAGGACAGCGGAACGAAGCTGCTGAAGGAACTGAACCGGGGATGGGGTCCAAACTGAGGCCTGGGGACCGTGACCGGGCTCTCCATTCATCTTTATGGACACCTTCTTCATCTCCTCTTTCAGGAAAACCCAATAAACGTTCATGTGAGCGGCTCAAAAACTGGATCAGAACCCAGAGTGGACCTAAACACCTGATCCAGTTCTGACTTCATCTCCCAGACTCAACATGGCAACCCACTGCAGGCTATCTGGTCCAACATGGCAACCCGCTGCAGCCTGTTCCAACATGGCAACACGCTGCAGGCTATCTGGTCCAACATGGCAACTCGCTGCAGCCTGGTCCAACATGGCAACTCGCTGCAGCCTGGTCCAACATGGCAACCCACTGCAGGCTATCTGGTCCAACATGGCAACTCGCTGCAGCCTGGTCCAACATGGCAACTCGCTGCAACCTGGTCCAACATGGCAACTCGCTGCAACCTGGTCCAACATGGCAACTCGCTGCAACCTGGTCCAACATGGCAACCCGCTGTCTTGTCCAAACTGAAATCCTGTCAGTGTTCAAATCAACCAGATCTTTTTTTCCTATCAGAACCAGAACCAGCTAAGATTCTGAATCTGTGAGTTACTTAAAAATCCAGATTCTTCTGTTTGGGTCGAGCTGAACCAGAACCATTTGGTTCCAGACGTGACTGGCCCATGAAGCCTTTCTACTGTTTCCAGTTAGCATAAAGCTAAGATGTTCTGATCCAGATTAAACACAGCGGTTCTGTTCTGTTCAGCAGAACGGCTTCGCTCCAACATCGGCCCCTATTCTGGTTTTGCTGACCCATGAGTCTGCCAGTCGGATGCAGAAAGGAAACCGGAACCAGAACCTCGGGTCCAGGCTGAAACTGCGGAGGAAACGGTTCTCAAACCACCAACCAGAACTCAGCTGGGGGTCAAAGGTCACCATCTGAACATAAACTATGAGAACCTTCATCCCGGTTTCAGATGAACGAATCGAGGTTCTGGTGGTACCAGGGATACTTTCCTGTCATTCAGAGGTCAAAGGTCACCTGTAAATATAGAAATGACTCGCATCATCCTGTTGATATTTTTCTGATTAAATCTCAATAAAAGTTAATTTGTTATAAATCTGAATATCTGACTTTTTCTCTGGGAAACATGTAAATGCTGCCGCCTGGTGGAGGAGTGGAGTAACTGCTGCTGACCTTTGAACTCCTGGTCCTGCCAGAAACTCATCAGCTGAATATAAACTTAATTTTTCCATAATAGCAAACAATTAAAGGTCGTTTTGATCTTTAATTATTCTAATTGATTAAATTCTGATTTAATAAAATATTTCTGATCCATTTTGTTCTAATTCAGTTTCTAAGTGGCTGTAGAAAATATTCAAACTCTTCCATGTTTTCATGAATCAGGAGAAAAAAATAATTTTATTTTTAAAAAATAGAATTTTTTTTATGTCAAAGTGAAAAATTAGTTTTTACAAAATAATGACAAATAGAATTTAACATAAAATAAGAGCCTGAACAGTTTTAACACGGATGTTTACCGGAAACCTTCCTCTTAGCAGCTAGCCGTCCGTTAGCACCTCCATCCCTCCTCTTCCTCAGTTTGTCCTCCTCTTCCTCTCATTTCAAACTGAAAGCTACAACAAAATGTTACGACTGGGAGCTAGCCTAGCACAGCAACAGCTAGCCTAGCGCTCCATTTACCCAGGATGCAGTGCGGCAGAAACAGGACGACATCCATAGGAATAATTTATATACAAATAGCTACAATATTTCACATTAAGTACTGATTATAGTGGGTCCCTGAGAGGAAACGGACTGAGGTCGGTTCATCTTAAAGCATCAAATCAGAAGCTAAGATTCACTCAGAACCACCTGAGTGACGTCACTCAGATGCAGTTCCAGAAAACCTCCAGCAGGTGGCTGCAGCATTAAAACCCAGAGACTGGTGTAATTATCAAGGCATCTTTTATTTCCTCATTTCATTGAATTTAACAAAAAAACCGTCAGGACTTTGTGGAAAAACGTTAATGCAAAAGAAACTTCAGAAAGGCAAAGTCACAGATGCAGCAACATTATCAGTCGACTGAACACAAACAGGACGAAATCTGCTGAATCTCCATCGATAGGAATGTTGATTTATGGAGGGGGCGGAGCCTAAAGGGGACCAGACTACAGGGTCAGCAGGGGGTCGTGTTGGGGGTGGTTGCCATGACGCTCAGAGCTGGCCGCAGTCGGCGATGACGAGCTTGGCTTTTGGTTTCCCTGAAGAGGTTCCGTAGCCCTCCATCTTCTTGACGATGTCCATTCCCTCCACCACGCTGCCGAACACCACGTGCTTCCCGTCCAGCCTGCAGACAAAGAGCAGGGATTAGCAGAGACTCAGCGCGGAGCGGGCGGCGGCGGGCCGGCACCGTACCATGTGGTCTTCACGGTGCAGATGAAGAACTGCGAGCCGTTGGTGTTGGGCCCGGCGTTGGCCATGGACAGGATGCCTGGCCCGGTGTGCGTCAGGCTGAAGTTCTCGTCGGCGAACTTGTTGCCGTAGATGGACTTCCCGCCGGTTCCGTTGTGGTTGGTGAAGTCGCCGCCCTGCAGGCCAGACAGAGGTGAGCGCCGTTATCGGACCAACCCGCGGATCGACCCGGAGCGGCGGCCTCACCTGGCACATGAAGTCCGGGATGACGCGGTGGAAGGACGACCCCTTGTACCCGAAGCCTTTCTCTCCAGTGCACAGCGCCCGGAAGTTCTCCGCCGTCTTGGGAACCACGTCGGCGCGGAGCTGCGAAGAGTTAGCAACATGGCTGAGCAACAACCCAATCAGCCATGAAACCCAATAAACTGATCAATTACTAACATTTCATCTGATTCAGTGAGAACTTCTAGAGGTGAAATCTTATTCAACATCCTGTAGAGCCTTTCAGAGTGATGGCCACCAGGGGGCGCCTCGAGGACAAAACATTACATTTATAGCATAGATGCTAATTGGTTTCTCAATCACAAACAAGCTTAAACACTTTATTGGAACGTTATTTTCCATATTTATCTTTGATTTGGTAGCTAGCCGTTTCGCTCTTTAAGCAATCTTAGCAAGAGCCAAAGCTGATTCATGGTGGGATCATCCTGGAACATAAAACCAGAAGCCATGAGTCAGCGTTTTGCTAAACTAATAAAATTATTTTTTAGTGGAGAGAAAAACGTTGATGTTTCTCTGCTGTTTTTTTGTTGACACCAGGTCTAAAGGTCAGAGTCATGGAGGCCCGAATTCGGCCCGTGGGCCTCAAGTTTGACATGAGGAACCATCTAACACTGAAGGATCAAGTCTAACAGAACCAGAACCCAGATGATTCATTAAAACCCAGAGGTTCTGGACGAAGTCTGCTTCTGATTGGGTGATTCACCTGGAGCGTCTTTTACCTGCTTCAGGTTAAAAACCGAAACTGATTATTTTACATCAATTGCAAAAAAGAGCCTGAAACGTCAATAAAAGCAGTTTGTGCTTTTTATGCATCTGAAGCTGCTCTATTTTGATCCAGATGTAAAGAAATAAACCTGATAATGTGGCTTTTTATTAATGTTTCACTAAAAGGTTTTCTGCAGTCAGCGCAGAATAATCCCATCCAGATTTGAAGAGTCTAGCTGTTGTAGGTCTGGATTATTTCTAATGTGGTTCAGAGGAATAAAAAACATAAATTTCCCTTTAAGTGTTTAATTACAAACTTTATCTGAAATATTCTGCAAACCCAGAATAATCCAGATCAGGTTTGATGAGTTCAGGAGTTTAAACTTTGTATTTTATGTACATTTAGATTTTTTATGTTTTAATCTGCAACCCTTTATCTGCATAGCAAAATGACAGTTTATCAATTTATTCCAACATAAACAGCAAGTTCTCTTCCTTGCATCTCATTTGTCTAATTTAACTTATGTCGTTTTTAAACTTTAATTTTTTTCTGTAAAGAACTTTTAATTGTCTTGCAAATTAACTGCAGCTGGATTTATAATCTAGTCCAAAGGCAGAATAAAATCAAATGACTCTTTATTGAAGCGTCACTAATAAACTGTTTTAAATATTCTGCAACCACAGCAGAATAATCCTGATCAGATTAAAAGTGTCTTAAATTTTTAACTCGCAGCAGATTAGGTTCCTATCGCCGAGTCAGAGGCCAACTTCAGCTGCTGCAGGGCTGCAGCAGCTGCAGCAGGCCGGGAGGTAACCGGAGCTCTCAGCAGGATCCCAGGGTCAACTCCGGGAACGCCCAGTGCCTGGCTCAACAGCAGCGGAACTCATGAGTCAGACCGGCTCCCCGGGAACGTTCCTGAACCGCTCCGTATCCCTGAACCGAACCGGGTGGATTAACTGGGTTTTCTACTTACATCCGCATTTCGCAGCGTTCAAACGGCGCCCCTCCCCCTCCCGCACCGCGCCAGCTCAGTGGAACTTTCCAGAACCGGACCAGAACCGGCCGCGCCTGCCGACCCGCACGCCCCGCCGCTGAGGTCCCGCCCAGATTACACGCGGGAAAACCCACCGCAGCGGGCCTCGCGCTCCGCAGCTCCAGCCGCGGGAAGTAGGCCGCGCGACCCTGCAACAAAGAGTCGCGCGCCTCGTGAGGCTGCGCGTGACGGAGACGGGTCCAGTTATAGCTGCGGGTCTAATTGGACCGTTACCGGAACACAGCGCCAGGATCCACGGCTCTAGCCGCTACGGGCTCCGGTTTCGGTTCGGGTCAGCCTCTGCGGAAAGCTCCGGAAAAAGCTGCCGGACAGAGACGGCTGAAGGGCGGCGTGAAGCCGAGCGAACACCCGATGAACACCAGGTTCACCCACGCACACCAGCCAGCGGCAACCGCCGGCTGTGAGCCGCCTTACCTCCATGACGATGCGGCCCATTGGGGAGTCGTTAGCGGTGATGTCGAAGTAGACTCTGGGCTTGGCCATGATGTCTGCAGGCTAGCGTGAAATGGCTAGAGCGAGGAGTTTTCCGGCGAGAGGACGAGACAGGCCACAGGAAACCGAAAAAGATGGCCGAGCTCCGAGCAAATTTATATAAGACCCTGGTGGGCGGGGCTTAGTTTCAGCCAGCCAATCAGTTATGGGGACGTAGAGAGTGGCACGTTTCTGAGCTAATCAGCATCCGCAGCAGCAAACGCAAGCGTTTTAATAACGACGCACATTTTTGAGTGTGTTGCATTGTTATGACAGCGTACACCGGCTCGGAGACGCAATGAATGTTTTCAAACATGCCCGTTAAACCCCGCCCCGCTTAGACATCCCGGTACAGAGTTATACTCACACAGAGCGGGCAATGCGCGCCAAGCGTCACAGTCGTGTGCTCACGCAGAGCCCCGCAGTGGAGGCGCGCGCCCGGTGCCAGGGTTTAAAATGTGGATGCGCGGTCACGCGCCCAGGGTGCGGTCGGTCGGCCCGGTTCCGCTACAGGGGTGGGCACCTCCAGGACTTTGACTGGACTTAGGAGGTGATTCACCTGTTGGATTCAAGTGTGTTGGACCGGAGAGACGATGCAGAGCTGACAGGCCCTCCAGGACCGCACCCCCCCTGAGCGTGTCCCGGTATAACCGGGACCTCCCAGAGGACACCGTCACCCTTTACTATAACCACTGACTGACGTCACTCAGCATACAG
The DNA here is from genome assembly GCA_903066815.1 of Brachyrhaphis roseni. Classification (NCBI taxonomy): domain Eukaryota; kingdom Metazoa; phylum Chordata; class Actinopteri; order Cyprinodontiformes; family Poeciliidae; genus Brachyrhaphis; species Brachyrhaphis roseni. Next base: position 8,604 of record CAEFZY010031993.1, read on the forward strand.
AATGTGTGCTTGTAAGATTTGTCTGTTTCAGCAATAAAGTTTCTTTAAAAGAAACAGTTCAGGTCATCATTTCATTGAGGTTTTCTGCTGCACTGACTCGAACCTCAGGATGATCTGCGCATGCTCAGAGAGAAATGCCGTATTTCTACTTCGCCACCAGAGGGCGCCACTGAACCACCAGCAGCTTTCGCAGACAGATGAGGTTCCGTTTGACCCAATAATCTTCAGGAATGAACTCCTGTTGAACCAAATCCAGATGATTTGGTGGAAGGAAGAACTTTGTAACCTGAAAAGAGGAATAGCCATTTTCTCTGACTGGAACGATTCTCCTCCCAGTCCTCCCAGTGATCAAACCTGCTCCGGTTCTGACATCTTGCAGCGAGGTCCAAAACGGCTCAGTTAAAGGATTCATATCAGGGTTTTTAATCCATAATTCTAACATAATCCTGACTGGAAAACAGCTTTTGAACTAAAACATGATCCAACTGCAGGAACTAACAGCATGATACAGATTATATAATATTAAAATAATTAATCCCAGAGGAACAAGCCATCTTGATGGCGGAAGGATCTCCTGTAGCAGTCAGTGTTACAGCACACCTGAAGACGCCTCTGACTGGAGTCACTTTAGAAAAGATGATCTGAACTCTTTTGGAGAACTTATGAGAACTTTCCTTATAAACTCTGAGCAAAACCAGACCGGACCTGGACTAGTTCTAGACTGGACCTGGACCGGATTAGACCAGGACCGGATTAGACCAGGACCGGTTCCGGACTGGACCTGGACTGGATCCAGACCTGGATCAGACCGGATTAGACCTGGACCGGATCCGGATTGGACCTGGATCGGACGGGACCTGGACCGGATGAAGACCGGACCTGGACCTGGACCTGGACCTGGACCTGGACCTGGACCTGGACCTGGACCTGGACCTGGACCGGACTGCAGCTGGACCGGATCCAGACAGGTCCAGGATCTGGACATAAACCAGACGTGGACCAGATCCAGACCAGACCTGGATCAGTCACCTTGTTCCTGCCGGTCCTGTTGGTTGTTCTGTGTTGCCATGGTTACACCCCTTCACCCAAAGGGAACCCCAGAGTTTGGTGACCTTTGACCTGCAGACAGAAACACTCGGCAGACTCGCGTCTTTCCAGCGTTTATTAAATTACAAAAGTTATGAACTCGTCTCATGTTACTGGATCACAGATGTTGCCCCGGCAACACACAGAAGTCACGACAGCAGGCCAGCCAATCAGATCACAGAGGGCGGGGCTTGGTCTGAAAGAGTCTCTGATTGGCTGAGAGCTGCCAGCAGCCACTGGTTCCTCTGGCCCAGCAGGTGCTGGTTCTGAGCGGGTCCACGGTACCGGAACCAGTTAACAGCTAAACCAGAACTGGACCTCAGCTCTGTTTTGGTTCTGTAGCTCATCGGGTCAGAACGAGAACCAGCCTCAGGTCCAGAACCAGTCCACGGCGCTGCAGCCGGGCCGACGGGTCAGAACCAGAATCAGTAGATAAAACCAGTAAAATGAGAGCAACTTCAGTTACACACAAAACCAGGTTCAAACGGTTTAAAGTTCTGCAGTCTGTGCGGTTCCGTCTGGGAGGGAGCAGTTCCTCCGGTCCGGTCCGGTCTGGTTCTGGACTCCTCAGTTGTTCTCGAACAGACTCAGCAGGTCGTCGTTGTTGTTGGGCAGGTCCGGAGGTCCGAGGTAGGACAGCAGCTCGTCCGGGTTCGTCAGGTCTGGAAGCAGCTGCAGACAAACGGGTCAGAGAGCGGTTCAGAACCAGAACCAGAGTTCTGGTCTACCCTGCATTTACTGTTAGCTGAAGCTGGTTCTGATCCGACCCGGTCAGTCAAACCTTTTCCAAAGTTTTAAAAGCTCCGATCCCGAACGTTTTGGACCGACTCGGTTCTACTCACATCCAAAGAAGGTTCTGGAACATCCGTGGACCCGCCGAGCCCAAAGGAGCCGTCGCCTTGAAGACGAGGGTTCTGGTTGCCGCGCTGCATCATCTGACCGTTGCCATGGAGACCCTGTTGCTGCTGCTGGGAGAGAGAGGCACCATGGGAGACGGAGTCCAAACGGCCCGGCACCTGAGGGAGGGACAGGAAGTCAGAACCAGAACACCGACTGGTTCTGACGGACCAGCAGCGGTACCAGCGGTACCAGCAGAACCAGCAGCGGTACCTGTGGGCCCAGCGGGTGAGGCGGCGCCTTGTCGGGCGTCAGCAGGGCGCTGGACAGATCCGGCTGGTAGGACAGCGGCGGCGGGCCGGGGGAGGAGAAGGTCCGAATGCTGGGGGAACCGGGCCCGGTGGCGAAGGTCCGAATGCTGGGGGAACCGGGCCCGGTGGCGAAGGTCCGAATGCTGGGGGAACCGGGCCCGGCAAAGTCCGAGAAGGCGGCAGATGCAGCGGGGAAGGACGGAGCTGAGGGACGAGAGACACGGATCAGAACCGGGTCAGAACCTGGATCAGATGGGGTCATGTGACCAACCTGCTGCGGGGAAGTCTGGCGTGTTGCTGCCTCCTGGTGGCAGGGAGGAGTAGGGCATCGGAGAGGAAGAGGAGGAGGGACGCGCGATCATGGAGGACGAAGAGGAGGGGGCGGGGCCTAGTGATGCGATCATCTCCATGACGCTGGGGAGCACCATGTGACTCGGGCTGAGCGTCCGGCAGCGCTTCAGAACCGGACCGTCCGACTCCTCCTTCACGTGGATGTCGGGTTTCACCGGAACCGGCTTCCAGCTGCAGACCGGGTCGATGGTGATCTCCTCGTAGTCGGAGCTGAGGAAGAGGAGGAGAGAGGAAGAGTTAGGTTCTGCTGGTACCGAACCAGGCACCGGAACCAAACAGGACCAGGTACCGGACGCCAACAGGACAGGAGAAGAAGAAGTCTCACTTCTGGACGTAGATAAGGATTCCCAGCATGTACTGGTCCACTTCCAGTCCCTCCAGCAGAGCCGTTTTACTGAAACACAGACAGGGTCAAGTCGGGTCGGGTCGGGTCGGGTCGGCAGAACTCTGGACGGGTTCTGACGGACTGAGCTCCTTACTTGCACACCGGACACCTCCAGGTTCCTCTCTCACAGTTGAGTTGCAGGTACGACTCCAGGTCGAAGCACTGCGGAGACAAACGGCAGCAGGGTGGGCACGCGATGACATCACAGCACAGCCGGAGCTCTGATTGGCTGCCGCCCTCACCTGTATGTGTCGGCAGTCGTGGCCCCTGGCGGGCAGCTGGATCCGTCTGAAGGTGATGGGACATTTCAGGGACACCTTGATGGCCGTCTGCTCCACGCCGTCCTCTCCGTTCAACCCGGGGGTCCCGGGAATCGAGCCGCTGCTGAAGTTCCTCTTAACTGAGAGAGCAGGGTCAGAGGTCAGGCGGAAACAGAGGCTCCCAGCGATGAAGGAGGACTCACTCTTAGTGACGCAGTGCTCAGCGGGCAGCAGCCGCTTCTTCATCAGGCCCTGCAGGACGGAGCGGACGGTGGGACGGTGGACCAGCTGGAGGACGAACAGGTGGGACTGGAGACAGAGAGGGCCGTTAGACTGGGGGCCTCAAGGGCAACAGGGGCCACGGGGGGCCACAGGGAGAGGCTCAGGGGCAACAGGGGGCCTCAGGGGCCACAGGGAGAGGCTCAGTGGCAACAGGGGGCCTCAGGGGCCACGGGGGGCCTCAGGGGCTACAGGGAGAGGCTCAGGGGCAACAGGGGGCCTCAGGGGCCACGGGGGGCCTCAGGGGCCACAGGGAGAGGCTCAGGGGCAACAGGGGGCCTCAGGGGCCACAGGGAGAGGCTCAGTGGCAACAGGGGGCCTCAGGGGCCACAGGGGAAACAGGGGGGGGCTCAGGGGTTATAGGGAGCCTCAGGGGGGGCCACAGGAGCCCATATATTAAAAAGCAGCTGAACGTTAATCAATATCTTTTCTTCCATTCGTCTCTAAATGATTTTTGTTTCCATTTCTGTCATTTTTAAGTTGTGTGTAATAAATGTGCTAACAGGAAGTAGCATCATGCAAGGCAACTGCAGAGTGAAATCAAGGCGTTCTCCTGTGGAACACTGGTTTAGAAACGATTAACGTTTAACCAATGGAGTTATCGATTGGCTGTTATTGATCGGTGATCTTACGCAGCAGCAGGCGGTGACGGTGATCTGGATCGTGTTCCGGCCCGGCTGGCAGACCTGCTTCAGGTAGAGCGGCTTATGGGACGTCTTGTTGTCTCCTCGCTTGATGGTGAGCGGCGTGGCGTTGACGCTGACCTGAGGGACGGAGACACAGTGTTAACCTTTGACCTGCAGCGCCGGGTCCAGACGGAGGGCAGGACCGGCAGGGGGGTCGGACCTGGACGGAGGCGGGCCAGTTGGTGTTCATCTGTCGGTCCTCGTGGTGGTAACACTTGAACTGCAGCTCCAGGTCGGGCCTGGAGACAGAACCGGGTCAGAATTTGGCCAGACCCGGGTCAGAACCGGACCAGAACCAGGTCGTTACCTCATGATGAGCGTCTTGTAGACAGACTCGCGCAGCTGGAACACGTGGTTGCTGACGGCCAGGTTGTGCTCCAGCCGGAACGGCTCCAGAACTACGCCGTCCCGCACCGGGAAGGTCAGCCGAAGGTCGTCGCTAGGGTTACCTATAGGCAGGAAGTCACACATCTGAGCACTTCCTGTGACATCACAGTCATTGACGACGGCTGGAGGACGGACCGATCAGTTGATCTGTGAGTCTACCTGTAGGGGGCGCCAGGGCCGCCATGTTGGGCTTGATGTCCGGCAGGAAGGAAGACGCCATCGGCTTCACGTCGGTGTTGCCGGGCGACATGTAGGGCGGAACCAGGGAGCTGCCGGGGGTGATGGGCGGCGTCGGGTTTCCGGGGACCGGAGAGGACGGGTAACCGGGTAATCCTCGGCCCGGCTGGGGAGAGAGATCAGTTCACGGAGACCGGATCAGTTCACTGAGAGCGGATCAGTTCACTGAGAGCGGATCAGTTCACTTAGACCGGATCAGTTCACTTAGACCGGATCAGTTCACTGAGACCGGATAGTTCACTTAGACCGGATCAGTTCACTTAGACCGGATCAGTTCACTTAGACCGGATCAGTTCACTGAGACCGGATAGTTCACTTAGACCGGATCAGTTCACTTAGACCGGATCAGTTCACTGAGACCGGATCAGTTCACTGAGACCGGATCA
>CAEFZY010031995.1:0-12332 GCA_903066815.1 Brachyrhaphis roseni
GGGGCTTGTAAATATAATGGTCACATGACCATAATTTTGTTCCATTGCCTAGATATAGGGGGTGTCTCACATTACCCAATGTCTCACAATACCCCGCTCTCCCCTATGCAGATTTGTAGATTCCACTGATGACTATATTCACCACAGCAGGGGATTATTTTCCATTTACATGAGTTTATAATAATCTGGCCTCTTGGTGGCACTTATAGAGAGTATGTAGATGATTTGCCTGATAGCCTCTGGTGGGCAGATGATTAGTCATTTGCAAAACATATGCTACAAGTAGCATGCAGACAAAATGGCAATGGCCTGATAATGTTACTTCATCTCATTCTACACGATGCAGATGCTCTATCTACTTAAAATATAACTGGCAGGCATTTCATATTTATGGAAAAAGAAACAGGTATATCACAGGAAAAAGCAACTTACTCCTTTCTCATACAGTGGAATTCATTGAATTAGCAAAAAATGCATTTTTCAGTAGCAATTTAAGGCAGTTTAATATATGGCACTTTCCTCTCAAGGTTTGATTTTACCATTGCTGTGACAGTCTTGAGGAAAATAGATTCTAAACTGATTAGCAAATCAGTTTAAATTATTGTGCTTTAGCTTAGTTGTACAAAAAAGGAAAAACAAAGAACTAAAAACAAGGAAAGTTACATTTGTACACTGTTTTCAGGACTAAAGAAAGTATTTTTATATGTTCATATACTTTTACCGTCTGTTATAAACTCTTTATTTAGATGCTACAAAGAGAAAACAAATAAAATAATTGTAATGAAATCACAAGCCAGAAAACTACACTAGTATTTTTCTGATTTGCATATTTTATGTCAGAACTTTTTTTATGCATAGTAATTCATGATAATTCCCCCTGAAAAATGAGAAAGCTTAAATTTAACATGAAATAGATTTACTACCACAGTTTAGAGCTTGACATAGTTAACTGAAGAAACAGTCGCGTGAGTTATTTTAAGCCTTGTCAATAACTGTGGATTAAGTATAATTTGTCATTGACTGACAAAGTTTAGTTATCTTCATGCAAAAGATGACTTAAAACTTTCTTGATTTTCCCACTTTATACTCAGCAGATAGACACAGTGGTTCCTATGCCCTATTCCGGGGAGAAAACTATATTATTCATTCCGCAGGCATAACTAGGTTATTCAAAAGTTAGATGAACTGCACCAGGTTAAGGTCAGGTCACTTTTATTAGAAATATAGTACATTTTTCAAAATGTCACATTTATTTTGAAAATTCTAACTAATACAATGTGGAATGTTTTATTGACTAGTTCTATTTAAGAACGATCAATCAATAAATCCTATTGTTATTGACTTCTCTCATTTATATGAAATCATTTCCCTTTTTTTCCCCCCATTCCATTAGTTACTTGAGAACTCTGATATAAGAAACATGATGCATTTCTGTCAAAAAGTATCACAGTATACTGTTGGATGATATACTTGCAGCCTTTTAATTTATCTCCTGGATGAAAACTTGGAGAGGTGATAAATTACGTCCTTTACAGTGATTATAATTTGTAGTTAACATATGCATGATGTAAACTCTGTTGTCCGAAATAAAATAATCTGTAGTATTTTTGGAGAAAGTAAAAACAACCGTTTTTAAAAAAAAGTGTTTACACTTATTTCATAATCAGTGACTTTTTATGATGTACAGCACTTTGAACTGCCTTGTTGGTGCCACACAAATAAACTTGACTTGCCATTCAATAACCTTTTTTTCCTGATTTGCTTGAAGTGTTCTTTTGTCTTCATGTTGTGATGGTAGCCAGGAATACTGATAACCAGTGAATGGACCTTCCAGACACATGTGTATTTATACTACACTCACTTGAGACACACTCACTACACTCAGCTGATCTCTTATACACTCATTATGAGCTCACTAGCACTGTCCATCTGTTGAATTGTTGAATATTTTTGCAATCGCATTCTTATTTTATCTCAAATATTTTAATTTCTTCTCATTTTATTTTTAGCAAGTTTTCACGTGGACACTAAAGAATTTTTTTTTTTTTACATTTCCTAAATGCTATTGGTCATGAGTGATGTGAGTACTTTTTGTAGACACTGTATTTGTATTCATTGAGTTATGTGTTATTAATCAATAACCCTCAGTGAAGACTTTATGTTATGTAAAGAAAATAGAGCACTACTCCATAACAAAATACTTTGTTAACAGCCTGTTATGTAGGAAACTGTATTTGTATAAACATGAACATTTTAGAAATATGTTAAAGAAAGTATGCAGATTTAATTTTGACTATCAGTATCAACATGGTTGAGTTCCAATAGTCATCATAAATCGCAGCACAACTTAAAGTATGCCTTCTTATGGGCAAAAACAGTTATATGAAACTCGTCTTGATTCATTGTCTTTCAGAAAAATGAACCTATATTGCACAGAGCAGTTGCACACTCAGTTACCTCTTTCATTTCATTTAGAACAAGAGCAATGAGCAGTGACAGAAAGCTCCTTCCATCACAGACAGAAGCAGGAAAAAAAATAAAATAATCAATGCCTAAATGAGAATGAAATGTTTTGCTCCCAGTCTTATCCTGGCATGTGACTGCTTCTAAAACAGCCAGAGCTTGGTTCCTCCCAGGTTCAATGTCAGACCCCACAGCAGGATCTTCAGAAGACTGGAACTTGTTTTTAATGCTTTAAAGGGAAATATGTAGCAGCTTTTTTTAAGCCAACTAACTACCAGTGCACAGCAACAGTTAAGAGGAGGGACAGTGCTACCTTTGTCTTCTCTCCACACTGCCAGTAAAAACTCTGGTACCTCAAGCTCTTTCTGTGGCATGCTCATTAAAAACATTCAATCTTAAGAACAGTGACAAATTTATTTGTGGTTTTAAAATATATATTTTTAAAACTCTGTAGTTCAAAATAATGTAGCAAAATGTCCATTTCATGTGACAAGACTTAGCATAATATATATATTATTTGACTCTAGTGACCTTTAATTGAAAGTGCTAAGACAAGAAAGTAGTTGAAGCGAGAGAGTGAAGACATGCGGCAACGACCGCGACGAGGACTAAGGCGCCACCACATCATCTCAGACATAGCATAATATTCAAATAATAAGACGACAAAGAAGGTTTTAGCAATATGTTAAAAAAAAAAAAACTTTCATCCTTTTTGTGTTTAAAAATAGATGTCAAGCTGTATTTTATATATATTCTGTAATGTAAATTTATGACTTTTCTATCTAGTAGTTTTAACTTAGATGAGCATAGACAGTCCAAATTAAAAACAAAACCATTAAGCAACACTTTAGTTTTGCAGTGAAGGTAATGTTCAACGCAGGTGGCAGCTGTTATTAGCATCAAATGGTCAGCTGATTTTGAAAAAAGTCATTAGGAGCCCATCATAATAGCTTGCACATTTTCCACCAGATGAATCACATGCTGACAGCAACTAGACAACCCTTCGCGAGAAAGTCTTCACTTTGATGAGAAAAACCACAACCTTTTAATATCACAAGATCTTGTGATAGTGCCATGAGAATATCTTCTTTACCTTAACAGTAATCTGTAAATGTTCACGTAACATCAAAGAATCACTCAGAAAAAAAAAAGAAAAAAGTTTATGAATCAATTAAGCTAAAATTTTGTTTTCATTTTAGCAATGAATTTAAATTACAGTAGAAAAGCCATTATATTTCCACAAAAAAAAAATAAAAAAAATACCTTTGCTAAAAAAGTTTTTGTTCATGCAAACCTATTCCAGTAGCAACTCTTCTACAGCTTCCATTGCCTTTATGAAATATTTAATTACTACGGAAAACTTATTGGTCTTTTTTTCAGACAAAGTATTTCTGAATAGAATCATGAATGATGGAAAGGATACACAATGTTGTCCACATTCACAGGAAATACTGGTATATTCCCTAAGTTGTATTCAACTTATGGAATAAAGTATAAGAATGATTCAAGGTGAGAAATCCACATGAAAAGTAAATATGCTTGTAAAGTAGCAAAAACATGCTCAGATATTGCATATGGCGTCCAGCTGTCACAATGAAAGATGGCTGGTGAGAGGCGGATACACTCAGTAAAATGTCTAATCTGTCAGCGACAACTCCACTCAAGCAATCCTCTACTTCCTAAAAGTGCTTCATATTAAATGTGTGCACACACACATGCACATATACAGAAGGTCAACTGCAGGCATGTCTCAAAATATTAGAATACCGCAAAGAAAGGTCAGCATATTTTGTCACTTGTTTCACAAAATGAAACTTGTATATAATATAAACTCAGTACACTTGGAGTGAAAAAAATTCTTGTAATTTTGACAATTATGGCTTGCAAATAATGAAACATTTAGTGTCTCAAAATTTTAATATTCCATGATTACAATTTGCAACAAAAATATTTCTAATGGACACATGACATCGAATGGCAATATATTGTCTGACAAAAGACATTTATTTGCCCCGTCCTCAAGGAGGGTAACCCACAAACGGTCATTGCTAATGAACACAGTGATGTTTCCAAGTATTTTCAGAAGAATTTGAGTAGAAGGATAAGTGTAATATACGAAGGCTGATGGTAAAAATGATAAGGACAACAGAATGTATTGTTCTATGAGGTTGTAAAACTATCCTGATCCAGTTGTGTCGTCGTGGAATGACTGTTTAGACATCAGTATTAATGCCAGAGAGGACATTGACTGATTAATGCCCTCTGAAAAATAGGTAAATAAAACTTCAAACAAAGTAAATAGCATATTTACTTCTTTTCTCCTGTTTTGTCAGTTTAATACCTTGATGCTCTGCAGAAAAAAAGCTAATATTGAGTCAGATGGTATGTGTCTGGATGCTTCTCAGTACCTTCCTAGTGGCATTAGTGTGAGCAGAAAGTGTCCAGATTGACAGGGTTTCAGAGATAATCTCCTTTCTGTTCCTTCCACTGTGCTATCTGTAAAGGTCCTTCTGTTTTTGTCTTGTTGATATGTTGTTCTAGACTTGCTAATGTGTTATTTCAATCTAATTACTCTCTGTAGAATTTGTTGCATTATAATAATTACATTAATCTTATAAAAAAGTGAGGCACTGCACCAGATTTATCCAGCAGACTTAATCCCTGATGAATCATCAGAACTACAAACATAACCCAAGGTTTTTTTTTTTAGTCTTGTAACAAGCTTTCACAATTAGGGTTCACCATTGAATGGATTGATCCGCCCTCCTGTCTCTCAAACAACAGCTGCAGTGGAACATAATTTGCTGAGTAGACCACAGTGATGTACGCTGTCATTCCTTTCCCTGGAGTTTTCCCACACGTGAGCATCGGCAGATGCTTTAATAACTGCAATGGATCATATAAAATGATAGCTTCACATTATTGTTAGCTGACAGAAACATCATAAGGTCTTGTGGATGCAAAGGTAATGTGACAGCAACTGTAGGCATTGAACCGCTTTATAAAATGAATATTATTTTGTGTTTACAGAGGTAGACAGAGAGATAACATGACAGTTCTATTAATCACAGAATTTTTATTTTTGGAAATGCAGTTTTTACCATATATTAAATGTAAGAAAGTACCAGAAGTTCTACATCCTTAGGGAATAATGAACATGCATCCATGCTGCTAAAAATAAACATAATTCTGCGTATCTTTAAGTCTATATTAGTGGTGATAATCAAAGAAATAAAGAGAGGCTCTACTTCTGAGAACTGTCAGATGCAATTTATGTCATAATTTCATCCGCCTTTATTGGGACCTATAATAAAGTGACAACGACCTTAGAACAAATTATATAATTTATGTGTCTTTCAAAGCAGTAGCCCATTTTAACACTGAAATCTGACCTTCAATTTGAATTAACTCTACATTCAGTAAAATGTAAAAAATATAAATGAACCGAGAGGAATATTTCTTTAAGTCACTATTAAAAGTGAGAAAGAAAACAAAAGTATGTTTGTTCATCTCTATGCATGACAAAGAAAAAAATATATATTACAATGCAGGAATGGAAACTAAAATTGACCAAATGAGACAAAGAACAAGTCATTTTTGCATCAAATGTTTGAAAAGACTAATAGGCGTGGTGGCTATTAGGAAGCAGATGGTAATTTGACTTTTCACAACATAAAAATCTCAGAGTTTCTGTCAAAAAACTGTGAAAATGGTTTATTTCCAGATCCTCAAATAATGATTTAAACAGTGGATAAATCAAAAGAGTGACGCTTCAGATGAAAAGGTTGAATGTTTTATTTTATTTTATTATTTCTAAAGCTGTTCGCTCACATTCTAACCTCAGGCATCTCAGACTGAGCTGTACAGGTGGTGTCGCCTATTCTCAACAAAGTCCAGCAGTAAACAAATTTCAAGTATTTTATTGAGAGCTAGAACGAGTATTAAAGCCCATTTAAAATTTCAGGTATTTATCAGGTGTCCTTGATCAGAATAGCCTTTTTTCCCTTTACCAGCGGTGCTCCAGGGAGAACAATGATTTTCTTGTCAACTCTGATTATTCTGAACAGCTTTATAGATAATGAAAAGGGTCCTTTATCTGTTTGACAGCTCACAATGCTGCTCATGTTTAGATTTACCTTTCATAAATTTCACATGTTGACGCTCTCACAGTACATATCAGAGTATATACACAAGCAAAAGATAAGGTTGACTGGCCATTTTCATAAAACAGCAACCTTTTCTCAGCAACTGAAATCTAAACAGAAGCAGAGAATCAAAGGGCATTTTATTTCATTTTCAACTAAGCCTGTGGCATTTTGCCAAGTCGATTCTTTTCAAAATGTCATTGCTTATTTTATTGTAGAACTGCACATACCTCTGGTTCACAGGCAATGCTCTTCTCCAATAAACAAGAGAAACCTAGCACAACATTCAGCAATTGAATCCAGAAATCAATTGCTTATATGCTTCACAAAACAACCCCCAGATATTGCATTGAGTCCTGCCTACACCAGACTTAAAGATCCCCACTACATGCACTGTGTGACTGAAATATCTTAAAATAGATGCAATCACACAGTTAATCACTGTTTCTATTGCACATATAGTGACTTGCAAAAGTACAGGCATTATGCTTACATTTTATCACCTTCAATGTACAAACTTCAGTGTATTTTAATGAGATGATAAGTGATAAAGCAATGCTCTTCTCTATGGACCTTCCACAGTGACTCTTAATAACTTGAGCTTAGAATGATAAAGGATCAAGTAAAAAAAAAAAAAAAAAAATTAAGACATAACTACAAATGTATATTTAATCAGTTTTATTGTTACATTTTTTTCATGAAATAATAGAATTAAATTACCAAAAGAGAATGACACCATAAGAAATAGTAGTCATTTTTTAGATCTCTTCTTTCTTGTTATTTTGTTGGAAACTTTTTAAAATATAATTTTCCACAATTATTATCCCTTTGGAGATAAATGTTTACATCCACTTTTGACATATTTTGCATTTTTCTTGATTTTAAAGCATAAAAATAGAAATACAAATGTGGGAATTTAAAAATGACAAATATGACAAATGTTCCATAGAAGTTAATAAAAATTATAATTAGATTTTTTTTTAAAGGGAATGTAATACTTGCAGTGTGTATGAAGATATGTAACATTAGCATGATCTGCAAAGCAAAAAGAGGGATTAAAGCTGCAGTGTTTTTTGTTTTGTTTTTTCTCACATATTATTTAAAACTGTCTTTATTCTGATGCTATGAGATATCTGTGGACAAAAAAATGCTCTTCTTCTCTGTGGTCCTACTGCAATCTGCAAAAATACAGCAGACAGGTCAGAAACAGCCGATCAGAGCCCCTTGAATATATAAATTATGCTTTTGTGACAATCAAAATTAAATGTTGAGAATCTCTGTGGGATTTTGATTGTGTTTTTTTTTTTTTTTTTGTATTTACCTAAAGAAAATTATTTTCTTATGGGAATGTGCTATGGTGTTGAATTATTTGTCCACATTGACATTCACCAAGTGATGATTCCTATCCCACTTTTTCATAATTCTCTCGACGTATTTGGTAAAAATTAAGTCACCAAACCCAGATAAAAACCTCATAAGGTCTAAGTTATTTCAGTTCATTTTGAACTTTTTAGTCATTTTTTTCATAGACTTTTTATTTCACTTTTGAAAATGTATTTTTTTTTTCTCGTCTTTTTCCTGCTTTAGCTACATACAACTGAAGGAATGCTCCTTTACTCCCAACTTTCTGCTAGCTCATCAGTTCTGAGTCTGCAGTCCTCAGGATGCTGTCAACAGTATTTTTGCGTTAGAACTGATGGAAGCGCCATGCTCTCCACTGTTCTGAGCATCAGTCATCTTGAACAGTTTGCCTCAGGAATGAAATCGATCTTCTGCCAGATTTGGGCAAGAGCGAGAGGAGAAGGAGAGGTGGAGAGTAAAAATGGGAAATGCATCCCCACACCTACCAGCTCCTCCCAGGTAGAAAACAGGGATTGATTTTACAACAAAACTGAGAATATCAGTTAAACATTTAAAAGATTGAGGGCCTTAACAGCTGAGAACAGCCAATATGTTCTATAACGCATAATAAGCAAGGAACTACTGAGGAACAATTGTTTTTTGTTTTTTGTTTTTTCCCCCATAAACCATTACTCCAAGAAAACAGGAAAAGGCTGGTTACTAAAATTGCCTTAAGGTTGCTGTTGTTAATTTCTAATGGACTTTAGTAAAAAAACACTTTGAATATTTCAAACTATTATTAGGGATGCAAAGCTTATTATTTGGGAATAATTATCTCCCACTTATTCACATTTATTTTGTGAGTCCTTAACTATGTTGAGTCCTTACTTTAAATATATTTAATGGAAAATCAATGTAATGCATCAAATCAGAACAACTCATGGTTGTGAAACACAGTACATTATTTTCAACATTTGCTTTAATTTCTCTATGTTATGAAAGCCAGTGCAACCAAGTAACTTAAGTAGTAACCGTACACTACCTGCATATAATTCACATGCTCAGAGGTTTTTAGAGTATAAACTGCGGCACCATAAATGCCAGAGGAATAGTTCTGCAAAATTTTAAAGCAGGTTATGTTATAAAACATTATCACTAACCTTAAACATCTTAAAATGTTACATGAGATGGAGACCTGACTCTTGTATCACCATGAACACATCATTGCCACTGTGAAACCTGGTTTCAGAATCTGACTGTAGAGAAGTTATTCTCCAGCGGGAACAGGGATCATGGTCAGAGTAGATGAGAAGATGAATGGAGCTAAATGCAGGGCAATAAATGATGGCTATCAGTGTGAGGACATGAAAGACTCTAGAATTGAGTGACGCTTCATCTTCCAGCAAGACATTACTAAATACACAAACGTAGGTACAAAAATGTATTAGATTAAACATCTTTGTGTGTTAGCATGGCTCATCCCAGGCTCAAACCTAAATCTAAGTAGGAATATGTGGCTAACGTTGAAAGTTGCGGTTCATTGACATTCTTCATAAAGTCTAAATTTGAGCTTTGTTAAAATTAGGACTGGCCAAAAATGTCTGCCTCTAGCTGTGCAAAAGCTATCATAGCCAAACCCCAAAAGATTTTCAGCAGCAGTTTGTTCTACAAAGTACTGACTCCAAAGGGGAGGGAAAAAAATCTTATAGTTCTTTAACTCGGTCTGTCACATGAAATATTGATCAAATATTTTGAAGTCTGTGATTGTATCATGATGAAATATGAAAAAGTTACTTTACTAAGAACGGCTCTTAGCTGTAGCCATTATTTTGTCATCCTCAAACCAGTGAAATCCTGTAAACATTGGTCCTGGCTGAGCCGGTGTTTTGCTTTCCTGCCATTTGTCATTTGCATTTCTTCTGTTTTTGTGTCAAATCCTGTCCCTGACACTTAATGAAAAGCCTTTCTGCTGTAGGACTACACTTCATGGCTTGGCATGTGTGTCAAATTCAAAGCAGTTTGTGTATGTGTGTATTTGTCAGAGAGACAAAGAGAGCAGGTTTGTGGGAGGCTAAAATGGAAAAATAAATATGTAAATGTTTGCCATCAGTTGCTGGGTTTCCACAGCGATATTCAGGCAGCCATCCAGCTGAGCTTCCATTCCAAATTTCAAGTGACACAGTGTGTGTTTACTCACAAACACATGCATGTAATATGGGATCTTACTGCTTTAGATGATTCAGTATAAAAGTCAGCACACATATATTTGTGGTGAGTGAAATAGCTAATGAGAGCACAGAATATTTATTCTTTGTTTGAATGTAAGCGTTAGATGAACATTGAATGCCATTACATCTACTGTCAATTTGTGCAACCCAAGATCTGCATGTTAAGTGAAGCTGAAAGACATTTCTGGATTTGACAGTAATGGTCTGTTTTATTCTTTGTCTTTTATTGCTCAACTGGAAATGCAGAGAAAGACACAAACAGTTTGACTGGCTACCAGGCTTGCCATACAATTAAAGAGAGTCAATAAAATACATATATATATATATGCATTTTAAAATATCTTCCAAATCAAAATGCCATACTTTGTACAAGTATAAACAGTGTTACGGTTTTCTTCACAACTCAGAATCAATTAAAAGTAACCGTTAGCAAATTTCCATTAACTGAAATGCATATATGAACTATAGAACCAATTAATAGTTACAAGAAATTATATAAAATCGTTATTAGTCTCCATTTTCCGTCTACCATACATGCGTAACATTTTTTCAACTATTTGATGATTTCAAACTTGCTCTGTGCTTTAGCAGTGATTTGGAGACCTAAAAGCTGATATTCCAACTAGCAGCTCTCCAATTCCAGTGATTACTCATCATAATAGATGTTAAATGAGGCCAGACGTAAAAGCACAAACAACTGAGGCAGAACTGAATTCAAACCGATGTGGAAATGATTTTCTTTTATTTCAGTCAGTCAAATTACAACATAAGTGAGTGAACACTGAACGCTTCAATATTGTCAAAAACTTGGGGTTTCTGATAATATGATGTGATAGGATACATTAAACTCCCTGAGTAAATATTCGTATTAAATGCAGATATATTACAGCAGCAACAGCAAGTGAAACACAGGGAAGCAAACCCTGCTCAACCTGCTTTAGATCAGAGTAGAGGTAAATGGGTTTTGTGTCAGAAGTTAAATAGGCATGGTCACTGCTCCTTATCTCTAAAACTAGCCCAAATTTGCCCTTCACTTTTGTCTTTGATCCACTGTAATTCTCTGGGATTAACTCAATAGCCCTAACTGTTCATAAACTACCCTAATTTTCTCTGTCACTTCCTATTGATGAATACCTCACATGCCATTTCAGGGGTCTTTTGTTCAAGGAAATACAACAGTTCATGCTTTCAAATGCAGAAATCAGCAGTCATGATTATATGTTCTGTTCCCATTGGCTTACTGTATATCAGACAGATATGCAATGTGTTCCTGTTTTGTCTGTCACTCCTACAATGTTTGTTTTTCAGACACATTTCCAGAATGTTGTCTTACAAATATCCTAAAAGCTTCTGAAGTTCTTATCTAATTCATCTAATACATTTTTTTAATTATCTATTTCCCTTTGGGATCAATACAGATTTTTTTTTGTTTAAATTTTAATATAGCCAACTGTTGTAAACAAGCCTGAAAAGCAGCCTTCATTAGTTGATTCTGTCATTACAACTGAGCAACATGAATGACTTCCTTTCCTACCTCAAAATGAATGTGTAAGACACAGATACAACGATCTTGAAGGACTCACCTTCATATCTGTGTTTATTGTACCACCGAAAAGTAGATGCGGGCAATTAATTTTGCCATGAGTCCACATGACTAATATAATGTTTGAGTTGGATAATTTACCATTTTAACCAGCTGTTGGAAATAGTAATTATAAAAACAAAATTTTACAGTAAAAAAAATATCTTTTAGAAAAAAAGCTTTAAAAAATGTGTAAAAAATATAATTTCTTTACTGCTTGTTTGTTATGATAAATGAATATTAGTTCGACTTTTGTTAAATTCTCCAGAGTGAAATTAGACTCGTGGCTGCAAGCTAATTTTTGGGTCTAAGCTTCCTGATACTGTGCCCTTTTATAAGCAGCATATGAACCAACAAAATGAGTGTTGCTCTAAAAAAATTTGAGCAAATTCCTGAAAAAAAAAAACAAGGCCTGGTGGACAAGAATGTAGAGGTTTTATTGAGACACGGATATATATAAAAATAAAAAAATTCCCTTCTCACCCACCGCGGGTGGTGTTTCTTCCTCTTAGCTCGGGTCCTCTACCAGAGGCCTGGGAGCTTGAGGGTTCTGCGCAGTATCTTGGCTGTGCC
>CAEFZY010031996.1:0-35247 GCA_903066815.1 Brachyrhaphis roseni
TACATATATATATATATGTATATATATACATATATATATATATATATACATATATATATATATATTTTTTTTTAAATTTATTTATTTTACACTTCTTTAAAGATTAAAAAAACAAAAAAACACTGCTTTTGGGTTTTGAAATAATTATTTTATATGTGAAAACACACAAAATATTGTGTTTTTGTCTTCCCAAAAATATTTCTGAAATCTCATCTGTGTCCTGAACCTGATTTTTTTTATTTCATCTTATCTTGTGAGATGGATGTTTCATCACATTGCCTATTCCTGATAGTGGTCATCTGCACAGGAATCTAATACCACTAATTGTCTGATTTAAAACTGGAACAGGTCCGACTGGTGAGTGAATCATGTCAAGATCAGAGTACATGCATTAAGCACGTTAGGTGAATTTCCTGATTTGTTTTTATGGCAAACTGGAGTTACAAACTCCTTCACAAATCCTTGAGAATTTTTAGCATCCTTCTAGCCAAAGGCTGTGCTGACTGTAGAAAGAGCTGGCAGTGCTTTTAGTCTTTTTGTTTTTGTAAAAAGTGTAGTATTTGTTTAGTTTTCACATCAATTAAGTGATGCTACAAAAAAATACTCATTAAAAGCATGTAACTTTTTTTGTTCCAATAAAAGCTCATAAGAGCACATGTACAACTGTAATACCAACGTAACTTCTGTGTTAGTAGTTGTAAATTATTTTATGATTAACTTTTTAAATATGCATTCCCACACTGCAGAGTGTATTTGTTTTCAGCTGCCTGTGCTTTTAATAATTAGACACACTGGAAATGTTGGCTGTTTTGATCCTACTGGCTGCCAAATGGTGATCCTGACCTTCCTATTGGCTGGTGAGTTAGGAAGAACAAGAATGAGAGGAAATGACCTCAGCAGTGAAGCTACTGGAGTTAGTGGTGGAAGCAGCAGAGGGAAAAGAGAGAGAAAACAAAAAGTTTCTTGCGGAAACACGCATCATTGGATTTTTGAGTTTCAAAACAAAACAACGTGTGGTTGCATAAGAGAAGCAAAGAAATAAAAGTCTAATAGAAAGGTCTATTTATCTCTATATTTTGTTAGAACTATCATTGTTGTAGAATGAACAGGCACGTAAAGAAACCAAGGCAGCAAATACCCACCTCTCCTGTCTCTGGAGAGAGACTCTGTACAAGGAAAAGTGTGGGTTGGTTCAGTTCGTACATTTCTCTGTGATTGTTTTTATTGGAGTGTGTTGAACAGGAGGCTGAGGGTTAACAGAGGAGGATGTGGCCTAACAGAAAGAGTTAAGGAGAAACAAGTGATGCTTTGTTTGAATGCTTAATAGGCTGTAACACCAGGGGAGATGATTTGGTTGGTTGATGTGTGACTGATTGTCTGTAAAGCCCTGTTTACAGAAAGCTGATGCTGTTTTGCAAACAACCTATTGTTTTTCTTCACCTTTGCCCAGACTGACTTTTCCGTGAACATAGTTTTTTGGCACAGATATTCTCATCCCTTAAGCTTTTCCACTTTTTGCCACCTCAAAATCAAAAACTTCACTATTTTATTGGGATTTTACCTCATAGATCAAAGAAATTGGTGCATAACCTGTAAAGTAGCAAACAAATGATATATGGTTTTCAACTTCTTTAATAAAAAGAAATCTTAAATGTGTAGCATGCATATGTCCACCTCACTGCTATTATAGCTGCAAGTCTTTTGACGAGCAAGTCTCTATAGTCTCTGCTCATCTAGAGACTGAAATCAATGCCCATTCTGTTTTGACAGGATGGAGAGTTTTTGTGAACATGAACTTTTAGTCTTGCTACAGTTTCTCAATTGGATACAAGTCTAACCTTTGTGTAGGCATGAATAATACTAACATTAATATATTTTGGAAGGTGAACCCAAGCCTTTTGTTGCCTCTAGCAAGTTTTCTTTCTGGGATTTCTCTTTCTTAAGCATCATCAAGCTTGACATCGACTTTGACTAGCTTCCATGTCCCTCTTGGAGAAAAGCATCCCCACGTCATGACACTGCCACCCGTGTATTTCACGATGGAGCTGGTGTTCTACATCATGTTCAGTGTCAGGTCTCTGCTATACACATATGTTTGCTCTCATCCTAATAAAGTCCCTCCTTCCACAAGTTTGCTGTGCCCCTCAATGACTTGCTGGAAGCAGTAAACATAAATATTATTGACTTTCTTTCAAAGGTGTTTTTCTTCTAGCCACTTTTCCATAAAGGCTGGATTTATCTTGTCTTTGTTCACTTGAGCTATTGTCTATTTATAAATATTTTTGAAAACCATTTCACCATTATATGCTACTTCCTGTTGGTCTAGCAAATAAAATCCCAATAAAACACATACAACATGCATAATAGCTCAGGGGGTATGAATATTCTTATCAATAGCATATTTCCTGCATCTTTTTTGATTATCTGAATTCACAAAATACCGCATTTTCTGATAAGACAGCAGATGGAAGTGTTATAGAGGTAATGAGAGAGCAAAAATGATCAGGTGGCTGAGTAGAAAGTCAAAAGTGAGACAAGAAATGGAGTGTGTTTGAGCATGTTGTGCCAGTCATTCAGAGTCCAGAGGAGGAAGCCAGAGCTTCTGTTAGTAATCATCCAAACACAGCGCAGAGGAAGGTGATAATAAAAGGTTGGAAGAGGGAGAAGACTCAGTCACATGAGGATGCAGCACTGGCACCGTTTCCTCTTGTCCGTACCTGTGGCGGGGGTGAGACCGGGCGGCAGGCCTATGTTTGCTTCTGGGTTTGCAGGGGGTGAGGACGCGCTGTCCGGTTCGCGCCCGTCAGACGACAGTTCTGTGCTGACGGCCTCGGACGTGGCCGGCCGTCCCGACACCAGGTCGGCGGCGGTGCCGTCGATGATGGAGATGTCAGTGACCGTCTTCTCCCTCAGGGATTTCTCATCATCTTCGTCGATGAGCACAACCTCGGCCTTGACTGCACCGTCAAAACCAAGCAGCCTCCTGCTCTCACTTGTATCCTCAATGTCCTGGTAGCCAAGGAACACCATGGTGATGGGGTGCTCTGTGCTGGCTTGGGGCATGGGGCTGAGCTCATTGCTCTGATTGGCTGATGAACCTGGTTGGGTTGTAATGGGAGAAGAGGAAGGGGGCATCATGCCCAGCCGGGTTTCCCTTTGGAGGGTGATCTGGGCTGGTGGACTGGAAGGAATGGATGGTGGGGCACAGGAGGGCGGTGACAGATCGTCAACATCTGCAGGAGAAACGTAAGCCTGACATGGAACTGGGGTCACAGTCACCTGACCCCTCCCGGTGTCTCCTCCTCCTCCTGCATGTGAAGGCCTGGTAGCTCGCTGGACTAACTCATCAACCTGTGCAGAGCTCCAGCCGTTCTCCACGGTGCTTGTAGAGACGCCCCCAGAGGAAGTGACCTCGTAGACAACTTTCCTGCCATCATCGTAGACCTTGACACCCCGCGAAGATGCCTCCAATGGGCTGACGCGATTGGCCGAAAGGATGCGCTGCTCACCGGTCTTCGGGTCGTGCTGAACGTTGATCTCCATGGCGAACATTGCTGTTAGAACAGGAGGTGTGGGGTGGGATGGGAAGGAGGGGAGAGTGGGTTTGAGGAAGGAGTTAAGGGGTGGGTTGAGGGAAGTGAAAAGGGGGGTGGGGACAAAAAGGTGAGGGGATGAAGTGGGAGGATCCAAAACACAGTTTCTTAAAAAAAGTGATAATTAAAATCATATCTGTTAAGCTGTTAGTAAATTATCAATTTATCCAGAATATTAGGGAATCTAATCAGTATGAGAAACCAAAATATTTTACTGTCAACACGTTGATACTAAGTCAGGATAAACAGACGATGGTAAACTTGTCACCCCTTATAGTTTTGTATTCAACTTTCCTTTATTAATCAGTGTCTAAAAATGTTAATTAATGACTTCTGACTTTCTATTTTTCTCAGTGTATTAATATGGTATGACATGGAGGCCCACTCCCAAAGCCACTCTTCAAAATTGGAAAGACAAAAAAACAGACTTTTCAAGCGAGGTGATGAAGAAAAATCAACTGGACCGAACTTTCTCAAGTCAAGAAAGAGCAAGAGTTAAAGAGAATAAAACAATGGTAATGGAGAATTAGGTCAAAGTCTGGCATCTTGGGGTCACCAAATCTTCATACCAACCAGAAGATGCCATGTATGTGACAGCTGATTGTGGTGCAAATAAAATTACTTTTTTTATCCCACCATCACAGGTCCCACTTACTGGAAAAAGAGGGTTGTACAAAAGTATTAACTTCGCAGAACATAACCCTCCCCCCCAAAAAAAACGATTGTTTTACTCTAATATTTCAAAATCTATTGAATAAATGTAAATTTTTTCAGTGTGAGCTCATGCTATTGCAATAACTTTGCAGATCATTATAGAAGTGCCAATAAGAATGAAGGTCGCTGTACAAACTCAGCTCCCACTGTGACTGCCGCAACTGCACTGCTGCTAAAGTTGAGCTTTTGTTTTTCAGGGCTCACTGCACAGTCAGCAGCCCTTTATAGTATGTAATGAATTGAGCATGCAAGATAGAGAACCCATACTTCCATGAACTATGTCATTATTTCTCGGATGCAGTATGCATTTCTACACTAAAAGTAGTTCAGATCTGCTTTTTCCGGTGATAATACTAATAAATACACAGGTTTGCTAATAAAAAAGTAATTGAAAGCATTATTCCGTCTTTGATATTCAATAGCCTTCATTTATGTGGATATTTAGTGAAATAACTTATCCTGGGTAACCTTCTGTGAATTTCAGAGTTGAAAATTGGCTCAAATGTGCGCATACATAACTCGTCTGTTCTTCTAGTGAGGTCATACTAGTCATAATCCCTCTTGGCTCAGACCCAAAACCTTTCTATCCTCTCTTCCCTCCCTCCCTCCCTCTTTTTCTCCTCTCTTATTCTTACCAGGTCTTGATGTGGTGTGCTCTCCAGAGGCAGTTCGGCCGCTCCGGAGATAAGCGGCCAGGTCTAGGTGGTTGGGATCGGGATCTGAGTAGTCCGAGACGGGGGTGGACATTCTGCCAGCAGCATCTAGTGAGCGGGAGCGCAGGAGGAGAAATGGCACATGGTCAGTGAGATGAGAGAGAATCACACTCAACTCTAACTATGGGCTGTTGGAGATCCGTAAACATGAGCACGCTGGGGACACGCGCACACACCTCAGTGATGTAAAGCCACACCCGTGCGAAAATAATACACACACACAGAGCCCAGCCTCTCTACAGGAAAACTAACCCCACCCCTGCGTGACCCTGACCACCCCATCCACATAAACACCATCGCACTCTCCCTCTCGGTTTCTGTGTTAGTGCCAACACTGGTACCCCTGAGGTACAGTGCTTATGCAGCAGAAGTGTGTCCAAGTCCATGATTGTGTATTTGTCTTTCCATATATGTGTCTATACGTGTGTGTGTCTGCAGGAACAATGCATCAGGGGCTTACGAGGCTTGTTGGTGAACAGTGGGGAGATAAAGGCAGCGGCTAGAAGGTGCAGAGTCATGGCCTTGTGTGTATGTGTGAGCTTCAATAGTCTCGCCGAGCTTCATTGTGTGTGGGGGGGTGTATGGGGGTGTGTGTGTGAGAGTTAGTTTTGGTTCGACGCATGTATATATTTATGTCTATGTGGATGTGTGTGTGTGCGTGTGGCTGGCTGGCTGTGTGTTTGGGGGATTCAGGAGTGAGCTCTGGCTTCCATCTCTCCTGCCTCAGCGAGACTATTATTCACACACCCGCCATGCAGATGCACACAAACACGGTTCAGGGTCAAGTTATTGCACTTTCAATGTATGCCTGCGTGTGTGTGTAAATTTGTTCCATTTTCTCATTACCGCAGCCTTAAATTGTGCAGTTTCATTAATGCAGTACAATGTCCAAAATACACAAGCACACAAGGCCTTTATAATAAACCACCAAAGTCAGCAAAAGTAGATGATAAAAAAAAATGCTGCAGCTGGTTTAATCATCATGAGTTCATCCAAAAAACCCACTTGGCTTGGACTACAGTGTCTTTACCTTATGGTAAGTGTCTTATGGAACAAACAGATTACATTTAA
This sequence comes from Brachyrhaphis roseni, assembly GCA_903066815.1. Taxonomy (NCBI): domain Eukaryota; kingdom Metazoa; phylum Chordata; class Actinopteri; order Cyprinodontiformes; family Poeciliidae; genus Brachyrhaphis; species Brachyrhaphis roseni. The sequence goes on from CAEFZY010031996.1 coordinate 6,092, forward strand.
ACAAGGAGCAGCATAGGAGGCTGCAGTTTATTTGATTTCCTGTACAGAGTGCTGCAAATTGCTAAGGGCGATGACCTGTGCTAAAATTTCAAACCAGGGAAGTGCACTGTGGATTTATCTTGGCGAGTGCTTATATATATAAAAAAATATATATATATTTTTTTGTTTTTGTTTATTTACTCTTGGACTCTAATAAGACTGGGACTTTTAAGTCTAAATATGGTTTTCATGGCTTTATAGATGGTTTTTATGACTGTGATTATGTGATTGCAAACTTGTATTCTAAACGTTGTTTTAGCTGCTTGGTGAGCAGCAGATGTAATGCACACATCATCCACACCACCAAAAGGATTGTCATGTGAGCAACATGGCCAGTCTTGTCTTGGTCAAGAGTACAAAGACCTCATATTACGGCTAAGGTACCGGTGATCTGATTGCGTTCTTACTGTTCCTCAGGTAACCTCTCCAACAACTTACAAGTTGTTGCAGAGGTTGTAAAAATAAAAGAGGCATCATGTGACTATTACCGGAGACCTGGCCTCATATTATGTGAGCATTTTCACGTGTGTATTTTTCATTCATCCTACCTTTTTCCTGGGTCATCAGACTCTGCAAAGAAATGAGACAAAGTCTATTTAAACTATTGCAGCAGAGCAGGCCAACAGAATAGGAATCTAGTCTATTTTGATCTCTAACTGATCTCTAGCAGTTTTTTAATATGACTGCTATTTTAGTGCTATTCATATTCTTTGTGCTTTCAGGTTAATGAGGTTGCTTCATTGTTTTAATGAACATTAGTATTTCAAATTAACCAACAGAGCACAACAGATTAAATATAAAAAAAACAAGAAGCGTTTAGGTTGAATCCTTTCTCCGAGAAAACACATTGTCAGTAAAAAAAAAAAACAGATTTAAAATAAACTAAAACTATAATTTGTGGGCAGCTGACATTTATTTTAATACCAGAGTACAGCACTAGTCAGGTAATTTCAGTATTTTCAGACCTTCGAATTAAATGTCACAAGTTACTACATTTTTAAGGTTTATGGATTTATTTTGATTTTTTAACCTTTTGCAGGTCTTCTATGGAGCGCTCCGTCTCTTTCAGACGCTGGCGAAGAACTTGCTCTTTGGCAGAAATTTGAGACTCTTCACTCTCAAGTGCACCAATCTCAGACTCCAACCTGCAAGCAGACAAAATCCCACAAAAAGGTCGGTGTTTGTACAGGTGAAAATTAGATAATAGTGTCATGTACATCAGAAAACATCTCTCAACTGCAATGTAGCTGAGGACTGAGCTACAATATTACTGTTTTGACTTCAAGAAGAGTCAGTTTCCTGGCCTTTTTTCCCCACTAAACCTTGACAATTTTTACACATCATCACAATTCTCCAAACTACAACATAAACAAGGCAGTGTTCATACTAAAGCATGTCCACGCCATGCTCATAGATTTTTAAGAGATGGGTGTAACAACAATACTAGGAAGTTCTCTGGGAGGAGGACCAGGACTTGTTCCCTTGCTTCAGAATATGTCCCTCGGGGGAAATGTGGTATTTGTGAGGTCAGAGTGTGTAAGAATGTGTGTATACGAAAGGTAAAAGGGTTCAAAACAATACCACATTAAGAGGCAGTCCTTCTATAGTGATTAATTTAGTGAACCTATGAGGACGAATAAGAGAGTCTTTGGGGTTATGACAGGCAGCACTGTTTTATCTGAGGGACGTTTTACCCAAAACACATCACTAAAATTATTAGACCTAGTGTAATAAGCTGACCTTGTTCAAGTCTGAACTTCGGTGGGAATTCAGTAAGTTATCTGGGAGCGGTGAGGATGACGATGTTCTGTTAGATTTGTGGATATTCCTATGAAATTACACAGGAACTAATTATCCTGTTACATTTGTGCTCATCGTAAAAATACTTCTCTCATGTACCAAGCATGCACATACGTCATTGTGGCAGCAGCAGGGGCGCTGCCAGGAATCTTGGGCCCCCTGTTAAAAAACTTAATTGGCCCCCCCCCACACAGCTGCTATTTCAATTTTATGAGTCTATCTGACCTATCAAAAGCGTCACAATTTTAAAGGCTTGCGACTGCCTTGCTGTTTTTGGTCCAATACTGATAACTAGCACAATATTTACTCTTCATGAATTTTACATGCAACAGTCCACATACAGTATGCAAGTAGGTTGCTTAAATTAGTTTTAGATTACTGAAATGTCTCTCCCCACGAGCAAGAGTCATACGCAACATGCAAAATACACATGAAGGAATCCAGACTTCTCAAAAAAATGCTATGTAGTTGCATTTTATTCAAGCTGCAGTATATAACTTTAATAAAAAATATTTTCTTCATATTTGTTAAAGTTGTCACCATGTCGTGACAGTTTGTTATGAGACAGATAATCTGTGAAAACAATCAATCTCCTCCACCTCCTCCCTGAGCTACTATTACTGGCTAAAGTAATGCAACATTCCAACCAAAACAACCTATCAGAAGCAGGAGGAGGGTCTTAGTGCTGTCAATCAACCACTTTTACTCACTACTAAATGTGCTAATGGTGGAGAATCAACTTATCATTATTACTAGCTACAGCATAGCACAGAGCGAGGGGGAGGAAGGATGAGCAGCCACATGAGATTGTGATTGACAGCACTAACACTCTCCTGTCTCTGATTAGTTGTTTCTAGATAGTACTGGGAGAAGGCAGATTAAATTAATTTTTCACGGATTATTTCTATACCATATGGTCACAACATGGTAATGACAGTTTTAACAAATCTGTGAAAAAAAAAAAAAGATTTTTATATTGCAGCTTTAATTTCACACAGGAGAGGAGGGGTCAGGAGGGACGTCGGTTAGGGCTGCTGCTGAATGACTCATCTGTTGTTAAGTGGTAAGAGGTACAGGGACAAGTTAAATATATGAATATCTTGGTAATTTTTTCCTTAATTCATTAGATGGTAATGAAATGGAGGCAAACAGTAGTCTGTAGCTAAACTAACGATGCTAAATGGATGATAATCTCACACAGTCTACCCACCTCTCTTGGAGAAAAACTGGATTATAAATTGACACTTTTGCCTTTTTCTCTCTCTCCCTCTCTTTATTTTATTTTTAAGAAAACCTGATTTTATTATTTTTCTTAGCAGCATAGTAACTGCCACAGTCGTTCTTGTCTTCCACTGACTGCTGCTGAACATTGTCACGGTCAAGCTCCAAGCAGTAATGAACCATTTCATGTAGATCCAGGGGGGTTCAGGGCAAATATGGATGTGTTTCTTGGTCTGGGAGGGGCAACATTTAATTTTTACTGCTAAAAACAATCTTCGAAAATACAATATGATTAATTTTGTAATCGCCAGGGCCCCATTTCTTTTTTAAATTTCTATGAACAAAAAATAAATTAATTAATTGTGGCGGGTCCCCTGTCAGTCAGGGGCCCTTAGAATTGTCATAACCCCCCCCCCAGCAGCAACGTTATCAAGCTGTAATGTCAAATTTCCATTGTATGCAAATAAGTTTTTTCCCCTCTACTTACACAGAATTGTTCTGAACCAAAAAATGTCTCTTTGCCTCTTTAAAGTATTGTTTGAAGAAGAACAATTAGTTTATTGCAGGGTGGGTCAGGGTCATCTAAAACGAGAAATTTAAGGGTCTGTCTAAACAAAAGGCACTTTGAATTGTCCTTGCTTATGGAAGGACTTTAACAAACATATCACTGCACAAGACAGGAACCATAACTCTGAAGATTGTTATTGGTTGTGTTGTGTTGCCTCATTCTGACCTGGGGGGTCGGATGCTCAATCATTTATTTCCACGTGGATTTTGTTCTGAAAAGAAGAACTTACAAAAGTATCCATGTCTCTTCAAGCTTTGTTTTTTTTGTCATATTTCAACCACAGATTTGAAAGTATTTTTTTGAGACTTTGTGGGAAGCGCCAACACAAAAAGGTGCACAAGAGTCGAGTGGAGATTGCATTCAAATTGTTTTTGAAATAAAATTTCAGACCCAAGTCCAATTGAGGATCATTTTTTCTGACAAAGAAGAGTATCAGACTGGATTGTTGCCATCAACAGGCAACGTTTACCTAACCCTAACCCTAAAGCAGGTAGAGCCAAGTCAAGTAAGGTTTATTTGCTCAGCTTATTTCAGCAACAAGGGAATGCCAACTGCTTCATATCACAAAAACTTCTTGCAGTCATCAATTATTAAACAGGCAATAAGAATTACATTTTGTTAAATGTCATCATCAAAATCATCAGGCAAATACACATCAGATATGTTGATCAATGTTTCACTTCAAAGGCAATTCTAAACAGGTGGGTTTTAAGCCTTGACTTAAAGGAACACAGTGTTTCTGCTGTTTTGCAGTTTTTTAGAAGTTTGTTCCATATTTACGGTGTGTAGAAGCTGAATGCTGCTCCTCTATGTTGGAGCCATACCCTAAAAGACACAGCTGATGTTGCAACACCTTTCTAGAAACCTTGGGGGTCTGACTACAAGTGGACACCCACTTTCAAGATGTTTTTCTTTAAAAACTTTAGAAAAATGCTTTCCTACAACAATAGGATTTCACACAATATACAATGCCTTATATTCGATACAGAGATCCAGTTTAGCTCTCTGTAAACACACATTTACAATTAGCTATTCTCCTGCCAAATAAATAATGCACATCACTCCCTCTGCTATGTGCACAATTTCTTGCCAATTCTCCCATTTGTTTTAAAAAAACAGTAATTGCCTCATCAAACACACATTTTTGGTTATTTAATATGACTGCAAAACTCTTTTGCTAATGCACTCAGTCTCACTGTCTGTGTGATCTAATGTGTTTATAAAAAATGAATTAGAAATGAATTTCAACTGTCAGCTGGAAGGAACAGTTAAAATCTAAAGCCAAGAACATTTATCTCAATAAGCCATCTGACTATTAGATTAGATTAAATGTGTTTATGTTACTTAAGTCTCATCTTTCAGTAACATCTTTAAATTACTTTATGTCTACAGAGGCTCGTTGGATTTCATGAGGCGTTGATTTGGCGCCATCTAGTGTTTAAAACAGTAAACGGAGACCCCATTTCCACAAAGGACCACAACACTTGCCACTGGGAGGGCCCTGTTCCCGAACTACAGCCCACCCAGTTGCCATGTTTACCCCTGAGAGGCCAGCGACCGCTTTCTATGTCATACACGAAGGAAGAGCTGCACATCTGGTTTCCTGTGTGTGTCCACAGGGTGAGACAGCGATACAAGATAAACAAATAAGACCATGATACAGTTATTAATTATATTCTCTGTGGTGTGTGTCCTTTATTTTTTTTTCAATTTGTGCAATTCACTGCTACCACTGTATGATGCCACCAGCATTTTGTTTGGCAGTTCTTGGGTTTGAAAGCTCGCTGTTTCAATGTGGCCAAATACCTCCGTCTTTATCTCACCAGAGCATTTAGCTTTTCTCCAGAAGACATTTGGCTTGTCCATATGAGTGACTGCAGAATTAGTTTTTAAAAAGCTACTTCCTTTCATCTGAGTTTAGATCTGACGGTTTAAACTGGGTATTTTAATGTGACAGTAATCCTAAACAGAAAGAAAAATTGTTCTTTGAATGAATAAACTTTATCCAACCCATTGTTTAACGTTCAAAGGTTCCAGAGAGGAAAGATAGGACTTTAAAAATAATACACAATGCATTCTGAAATTGGGTCAATGAAAGAGCTTTCTCAAAATGTTTCCTTAAGAAAATGAGTACAGTTGATTAATTCCTTTCAACAACTCGGTGTCAGACTGTTTTTAATTAAAAATGTAAAAATGTAAATGTAATGTAACACAGCTGAAAGGACAATTTCAAACAAATATTATGCTAGTAGATGTTAAACAAATCCCTGCACAGCACAAAACATGGGAATGCTGCAAACAAGAGCAATTTCCTCAAATGTCTTTTCATCCTCTGCATTTTTCATGGGAAAATGTATCTAGATTTGATTATTTTTCTATTTATAAAGAGAAAAAAAAAATCAAGCATACCATAAACAAAAGAGTTTAGTTTGATGATGAAAAGAATTTGAAACCAGGATGTTTATATTGGAATTTATACTGCTCTAAAAAGGGTCCCTTCTATTTTGGTGGGATACTTTTAAGTTAAAACTGCAGCATTCAGAAATTAATCTTTGGCTTCAAAATACTCTCTCACAGAGTGTTTGGTATGAGTTCCTTTCAGATGGTATCAGTGGTATGTAAAGCTAAAACTAAAAATCATCTTGAGGAACTTTTATTTGACGAAACAAAAAATTATTTCAATGTCTTCTTGCCATTGGGAGCACCCTCTATAGACAAGCTTAAAAATAAAAACCTTAATATAAAGACTAGTCTCACCAGGACTGTTTGGTTCTGCACCAATTAGACATTTATTAAAAAGGTTTGACACATACTTGGCATTTTTTCTTTGTTTGTGTAAACAAAAAATTCTAAAGATCCTCAAATATAGGTCTAGAAATCTATGAGAAAAATCTGCTCCTGTAAATCTACCCAAATCTTCAGTCAGGGAAATAAATCAAACGCTAAAAAAGTAGAGATGTAGAAAAAAACAAGGTTGGATGAGGACAAAAGATCAACGAGGTAGCAAAAATAAAAAAAGCTATTCATAGTAAATTTTTCATAATAAGATTATTCTCTTGTGATAAAAGAGCAATTCAATCTAAGGCTTTTTGAAATTTTTATTCATTTATTTACCAAAGGTGCAATTGCCCATAGAGGGCGTTGCAGCTTTAGTAAAAATTGATCTCATCTTCCATAGAGGCAAGAATTCAGGTTAGGAAAGTAAACCAACAAAAGCAAACATTTACCAAGAGGCAGTGTGGAATAAAAGTGGACTGCATGGATTGGGGGAACATTTTCTAAAAGCACACTCACATACATTTATTAGTTCAATCAGTAACTTTGCAGAGCTTTAAGTTTTTAAAGGACTACAAGGTCTCTGTCTTCTATTTGCAAGAATGTCACCTCCTTAGACTTGATTAAAAAACAACAACAACAAAAACACCCTAATGTGATTATGGTAGCTTGTTGGTACATGTTGAGGATAAATAGTATTACACAGTGAAATACTATTTGAAATGCTGGCAACAACAGCAAAATGAGTAGGCACATTCCGTCTGCTCGGAGCTCAGAGCTGGACCTCTGTGCAGGCATCCAAAATGCATCACACTTTCCCACACCTGAAAAACTACAGCTACCTTTCTGGAGCAAAAAGAAAATTCTGCAAAGATTATGTAATAGGGCATCTCACTAAGCTTGCTGCAATGTGTGAAGCTTGCTGCACAAAGATCTCCTGTGTTTAGTTCAGACCTAAAAGGTTTTCTGGTCTGGTAATTTATTGACAGCTACAACAAGATAAGATGCAACAACATTGCTCTGCAATGAGAGGAGGCCAGGGGTTCGCTAGGGAACATCAGGCGGACTTTGATTACACACATAAACAATACTGTTTGGTTATGCAACTATATTAAACACGGATGAGAGTGTGTGAAAAGTGGGCCAGGGTGTATTAATTACATACTGCAGACCCACAGTTAATTTTGATACGTGCACCATCGGTGTAAATAAGCACACAAAGGCCTCCTCTTGCCGCATTGCTCTTGCTTTAAATAGAGCGGTAAAATATAACTGGACCATCTGAAGCAGATGCGTGCACGGAACGGAAACCACACCGATCCCTCACAATGATGGCGACATCTGCACAAAGCCGTCTGCTGCGACATAAAACGAGCAGTAATCCAAAAGCGGCACGGTGTGGGCAGGCATGGGTCAGTGCCACCCTGTGAAAAGACCTTCCTTTGCTAAATATCCCTCTCTGTGTTTACTTATCCCAGCCATGTAATGACAGACAAGTCTGTAAAACCACAGCGGCTGCAGCTACACGCTTTTATTCAGACCCTTTGTGCATCTCTGCAGAGTTAGAGTCTTCTTCTCCACACATTGAAATGTCTTCTGTTATCTCTCTGTCTGTGCTCGTCTCCTCCCTGTCAGTTTCAGTAGTTATGTACTGTGCTTTGCCACATCCTTCAATTGTATATCTAGAATAAAGGGGACAGAGTACAGATACAGGCACATTTCAGGTTTTTATTGATAAAACAAGTAAAAAACACCCGTTGTTTTCCTTTAGCCCTACATCTGTGCACTACTTTGTGTCAGTTTGTCAAAGAAATCTCAAAAAGACAGAACTTTTTGTCTACATACCAAAGTTTGAAAAGTTTAAGGAATTTAAATAGCTTTGCAAGGCATTGTATGAAAAAGGATATTTCTTAATGTAATTTGTCGTTTAAGGCTTACAGCGCATAAAGCCGTCGTTCTCTAGATGTCTTTTTTTTGTTTGTTTTTAACAGCGTGTTTTTCATTAAGTTTTTACATTCCAGCGAATATTCTGAAGGGACAGTTGTTCACTTCAAGCTCAGTAGCTCAGTTGTTCTCTGAAGACACACACAGCTGTTCCACTTGAATGCATTCAAAAACTAGAAAAAACTACAAGACATCCATAAACCCAACTCCTCTGTCTTTGTCTCTTGCGTTCTAACTGAAGTGTCCACCTCTGCATGTTGCATTAGAATACAAACAGCAAGGATGAACAGGGCGTCTGGACAGAGACTGCATTGCAGAAACTTTTTTGATGTAGGGGAATGGAAGAGTGTGTGCTTTTCATCACAGAAATCCAGGCTTTAAACTTGATCTCACCTTTACACACCGTATTTATCTCACTCTCTCTCTCGTACTCCGGCGTGTTGAGATAATTCACTAGTGAGCCCCAACAGTTCACCTCTGTCCCTCTCAGCAGTGGAAAGACTCCAGATCCCCCTCTTACAGGATATTCTGGGACAGTGTCCCACAGTGAGTAAATATAGACGACACACCCTCAGTTTGAAATGTGCATACACATACACACCCCCACATGCTAACACGTGCTCGCCTGTCTCTGTCGACTCCTGCTCAAACATCTAAGTAGAAATATGTCCCACCTTCACACAATGTCATCAGAGCAACGACAAAGTGTCGAGTTTCTCAGCATTCTTTTCCCCACCTGAGGTGAAAGCAATAAATTACAGATACTCAAGAATCAAAAATCCTTCAGTTCTTTGCACTTCATCTAAATGTTTTTTGTCCTGTTCTTAGTATTCTTTCTTTGTCCTTTGATACTTTTTTGATATTTGACGTCGTTTCTGAATCCAAATCTTAAAGAAATGAATGAGGGAAGCTTTCAAATGAACAGAACACCTTCTGCTCTTTTTGCTAAGTAATTCCACTTATTTTTATCTAGGCACACTAAATTGGGCTATTGTTTCAACTTCTTAACAGATTGTCTTTATTATAAAGGGGTCACACCTTCAAGTAGCAAATAAAAAACTCTTTAGACTTCCACACAACTTTTCTGTGAGCTTTACTGGATGAATAATTTTAACCTCACACATCTGAACTAGGGATCCAATTTATGGATTAACGACTTAAGCTAAAATTGATTGGTCTTTTCAATTGGCTAATGATAAGCAGCCATTTTCTTAAAAACTTCAGTTCTCTTGTATGAAAAGTTCAGAATATGTTGAATAAAAAAAACCCCAAAAACAAACAAAAAAAAACCCCATTCCTTTGTGTCCGCTGTATTAAGTACTGACTGAATAAACAGAATTGGGTGGCTTTCTCATATTATTAAACTTAGATATATTTATAAAACATAACAAAACTGCAACCTCTATTCTGCAACTTATTCTTAAGTTTCTGAATAGAAAAATAAAAGATGAAACTTAAGGAGCTTTTGAGGGCTTATATTTCAAAAGAGCTCTGCATTAAAGTGACTTTCTCCTTCTGGTCAAGTAGTCCCCAAGTTAACTGGCTCCTCTTAAAGATGACCAGCGGCGCCCTCTTCTGGATGGCGGCCAAACTACAACTAAGCGGACATTTCTACTTAATCAATTGGAACTCGTTAGCTAAAAAGAAGTTCCAATCGCTCTTAGAAACCAACGAGGAATTGTAAGTCGCTTCATTGTTTGCATCCCTAATCTGAACTCGTCTTTCTAACAAAATGTATTGCAAATCTGACATCCTGGTTCACAACAAAATCAAGATGTTTGGAAATCTGACATTATAAGACCTGAACTGAATGCTGTATCTAGATTCAGTCAAAACTTACTGATGTCTGGCGAAAGCAATACAGTCAGGATTTATTCTGGCGCCACATACAGGGTTTGAAACTGACTCCAGTTGTTTAAACAACATTCCTTTTCTGAAGCTTGTTCAGGTTGAAATCACAGTTTTATTGCAGAGTGTCGCTGTTATTTCTTTCCTCTTTCAGTGTGTTTCAGGCCTGCTACAAAAAATAAAAATAAAACACAAACTGTGTGAGTAAAAGCTTAATTGGTTTTTGTAAAGTAATTAAAACCACCAAGAGCAATATGTTTAAAAGGGTGTCAGAAAGCAGTTCTGTCCAACAGCAGCTGAATGAAGTGAGTCATATGAACAACTGTACTGGAGCGCCACAATGCTCGCTCTTTGAGCATTCACTGCTGTGCTGTTTACACCAGAACGACTATTGGCTCCGTGTTCCTGACAGCGTCTTATGTTGATGTTATTGCAAAGCAAGTGATAATCCACAGAGTCTCTTTCATGCACTGAAGTGACAGAAGAGGAGTTGGAGTCGGAGTGTGGACCCAGTGATGGCAGACTGGTCCAGAACATCTGGGTCTGCTCTAATCTCACTATTCATTTTTCTTCTACTGTAAAAAGCCGCTGTGATTCCATTGGGAATGACGTTACTCCTGACGACATTAAGGCTATAGTTAGATCTCTGTCATGTTAAATCTGTTAGGCATTTACACAAGTTTGGGTGTACTGATTTAAAAAAAAACCCCAAAAAAACCCAAAACTGAGTGTTTCTTATCAAAATCACTTCAAGGCAAAATATGCACCTGAATTCAAAGAGGATTTTAATCCAATATTTGTTTTTAAGAAAACTAGCCTGAATGGACCTGTGGAAAAATACCTTAAAAAGAAATGTAGTAATTTTTTAAATAAGTTTAAGTACAAGATTTGGTGAAAAAAAAAATTATATATTTTTACTAAAATGTTATTTTCTGTTTATAAAAGCTGCAAGCTCCACAAAAAAACAAAAAACAAAAACAAAACCAAAAACATCTGATTACAGAGAATATAACTGCAGACTCTTTTAAATCAGTCTGCCTCTGTTTCAGAGGTGACACAGAGCAGCACAAGCTAAATCTCAAACCCAGTGTGATGCTGGCTGGCACTTTATTCATAACATGATCTCATGCCGTAAACTTCACCAGGGAATAAGTGACTGTCTTGCAGTAATGCTAAGTGGGAATCAGGAAGCTCCTCCCAAAGTCACAAACAAGGGAAATTCATGCAGGATCACATCACTCATTCCCTTTTTTTATTTATTTTTCAGTCCTCTCGGTATCTGTCATGCCTCCCTTTCAGAGTTACACCCTGCTTTTCAGTTGCTCTCCTTATGATTTTCAATCGACATTACACATTTTCTCGCTCGTGTCAATAATAAGCATCAGGTAAGACGACTGCTGCAGTTCTTGTTTTGTCTTTGATAGATGACCTATTATGGTTAGCACATAAATAAAATGTAAAAAAAATACAACAAATAAACAACAAACTACAAAGGCACAAAGGGAATTTAAATAGATTATGTGATCTGCATGTATCTGTAATAAATCGGTCAAAAGCTTTTGCTAGAAAACAGAGCAACAGCTTGTTTAGCAGATGTGGCAGCTTTAATTTACCGGTACAAACATCCGTTCAGAGTTAGATTGTCTTAAAGTGTGACAATATTCTCACTGGAAATCTGCAACAGTGTATTCTGTGATGAAGTGTAACATTTGAACAAGCTATCCTGCCAAGACAAGCATGAGGAAAAAAACCTAAATCCAAACAGCAACAGTGCATTACCTTTGTATGATGTCTTCGAGCTTCTTCCCTTGTTCTTCATCGTGTTCCAGCTGTTTCCGCCGTGCCGCCTCTTCCTCAACGCCCATTCCCTGGAGAAGCCATCGCTCTCGCATTGCTTTGGACTGCAGAGGACACAAAAACAGTCAAATACAGGAAATTTTGGTGTCAACACAAAACCAGTGCTCTCTGTTATGAATCTTAAATGAATGATATGAATCTAAGACTTTGTCACATAGGTTACTTTCTGAAACATAATTAAAATTACAGTTGACTGCAAGGAAACCATTTGCATTAACAGACAGAGGTGAAATGTCATGTCCAAAAGAGGAACCTATGTCTTTTTGGGTCAATTTTTATTGCTTTTATTTGCAAACTTGAACTAAAACACCATAAAACATGATAGAATTACCTCCAACACCCCTTACCCTTTATAGGCGGCTCTATGTAAATAACATTTCAAATCATTTTGGTGTGACCTTCCAAATAAATTATTAGGGAACCACTATAAAATTGCAATCTTCGGCATAAGCAAGTCATTGTGAATGTTGGGTTTGAAAACCAAAGCTTTAGTTGTTTAAATTGTAAAATGCCGCAGCATTGAACCAACAGGTTTAATGTTGGGAATATTAAACCTGTTGAAATGCCCACATCATCCACAGAGCTCCACCCTGAAGGTTCAGGGAAGTCTCAAAATGCATATAGACATTTTGGGGATAAATAACTATTAGTATCTGGTTTGGCTCCGGTTCCTGCAATTGAAATAACAGTGTTAAAATAATGATGGGAGAATATTCCCTTGAGTCCTGAAAAAAAGGTTTTACATTAAGGTTTAATTAAATGTTAAATCTGTTTACAGCTTTATCTGTTTCCTTTCACCTCTGCAGTGTTTAAATTAATAAGATTTACTATGTTAATTAGGCATTACAGTAAATCTTAGAATGTTGTTTGGTTCATGGAGCATGTAATATACAAAGACCACAGGGTTGCCAGTCTTCTCACCCACAGAGGTTGGTGGGAATCCTTTATAGAAGCCTCTGAAGCTGTGTTTATGTGACTAACGTCTCCATCTGCCTGTACGGCTTCGCTTGTTACCACAACAGAGTCGAGGGTGAACACTCTGCTTCACCTTTGGCTGTTTACACTCAGTCTGTTGCTTGACTGTAGATCTGGGAGCTTAAGGTAAAAAGTGTGAGGAGCTGCACAAACACTTAGAAAGCATTTAACCACCTGCTGCCAGAATGTGGCTGCTCACATCGGCACACTTCAGCACATTGCATGCGTCGCTCATCAGAAACCTGAAGTCTATTCTAATTATTTGTGGTTTTAAAGATATAATCCATGCGCATGGTTCTCACCAAAATTTATTTGAAATGTATATAATGAGATATGTCTTCCAGAAGAAATCCAGTAAACAGTGAACTTTAAGGATTATGTCATGCTGACTTACAGGAAACTTTATCTTCAGATATTAAAAAGACATTAAGACGTTATCAATTGTGAAAATACTTTGAGATCTAAATTCATGTGCGTACTTCACACAAAACATGTGTGTGAAATCTACAGTGTTTGATGGGAACCCAGTCTTAAAGTGCTGGTTGTGGTTAAACTTTGCTTTGGAATCAGTAAGATGTTTACACGGTCCAGGACTCAGATCAACGCCTCCTTTCTAAAGGATTTGAAGCGTGCAGCCTTGAGGTCCTTATCAAACTCTCTGGGCTCCAGTTCCCATTTCCTCTCCCAGGCCCGCTGCGTCTCTGGAGAACGGCCAACAAAGCCTTCTTCATGGTGCCTGACTGTGTGGCACTCAGGGGTAATGGCCATAAAATGCGACTTTGTTACCAGATGTTGATTACATCAGGAGTTCATGCACATTGATGCAGTAGGTAAGATTTCTGAAAAGAGCAGGACAGTAGCTTCAGTCATTAGAGGTCAGAGTGCTTTGGTAGAGCAAATACAGTTTCCTTTTTCTAAATTTTAAACCTTCTTAAACCTCAAAAAGCATTTGAGCTTGAAATTTGTTAAATTCTGATTTAGGCTAAGCATTTCATCATCCTTTTGCATACTGTAGTTTACAAAATGTCCTCACAATCCTGATTTACTATTATGTTATTGACCTTTGAGATTGGAAACTGTAGTCAAAACCACATCTATTTGGGAATCCTACACTACCTATACTTCTGTTTACTCATCAGTTACTTTATTCAATAGCATTTTACAGGCCTGTCTATTCTAAGAGCACCAGCAAAAACAATCAATACTTTCTTTTTCCGCACCTTCTAAGCCTGGCAGAGCAGTGCTTATGTCCAGCGGCTAATCAGGGATCAATAGACAAAAGACAGGGGGATACCCTGGGAAGGTCTCCAGTCACTGATTATTCCACACAGAGACCTTCAGCCATATACACATGCAATTTAGAGTAGCTGATTACCGATAATAAAAAAAAGAATAAAACTCCTTATGTTTTGATTACCTGTCACAACACATTTCAGTATGTTGCTTCTAATGTTTGCTCATAATGCCAATTGATACACACGAGTTGATAAGTCACAACATTGTGTTTCAATTTAAACTGCTACTCTTCTAGCTTCTTGTTTTGGCTTGGTGTGCTGAAGTCCTAATGATAGCTTGCGCATTAACTAGATATGGAGATACAGTATAATCTGATATTTTTATTTACGTCCAGGAGTAACAACTAGTCATAATTACATTGTCGCAGAGTATGTAATTTAGGAGATTGGACAAGTAATACAACTTTCAGAAGCGCTTATTTCTAGACATAATGAAATATCCATCCATCCATTTTCTAACACCCTTCTCCCTAGCGGGGTCAGGAGGGGTGCTGGTGCCTATCTCCAGCAAACGTTTAGGGCGAGAGGTGGGGTACACCCTGGACAGGTCACCAGTCTGTCGCAAGGCAACTCAGAGACAGACAGGACAAAACAACCATACACACACACACACTCACACCTAAAGAGACCAATTAACCTGACAGTCATGTTTTTGGACTGTGGGAGGAAGCCGGAGTACCCGGAGAAAACCCACGCATGCACAGGGAGAACATGCAAGCTCCATGCAGAAAGACCCTGGGCTGGGAATCAAACCCATGACCTTCTTGCTGCAAGGCAACAGTGCTACCAACTGCGCCACTGTGCAGCCCATACTGAAATATCATATCATTAAAACATGTAACCACCCAGCTTCTCTGAAATAAGAACCAAGTCTGGCCTGAGATTAATCTGGATAGCATCATGGTTCAGACGTCACACATTTGTTGTGCATGTGTTGGGGAGGGGGATCTCTACTTGACTAACTTTTATGAAGGGAGCATGAAAACAACATCACTGTTTCAAGAAGACTTTGAAGTATCATAGAAAAACGTGTTTTCCAGGAATACTTGTTGGAGAAATATTGCTCTGTAGCAGCCTGTTTTTTCTTGATGAACTTCTTGGCCTTTCCCGTCATCCACAAGCAGTAGAATAAAGCCTCTTATTTCAGCAGATTCTGCTCTGCCAACCGAGTTTTTCCACAGTTGTTTATCTTTCGAGTTTGCTCTTTGAACTGTTTTTCTGCCTTGACCTTTGAGAGTTTTCCGTAAGGGTTCTCAAACTTCTGAATGGTTTTTATTATTATTATTTTTATCAACCTAAAAAGACATTTCTCATTTATCTGACAGGAAAAAAAGTTACCCGACTCTGTTTTCTTCAAGAACAGCTCAACTGTTAACAAAATTATTTGTTATGATCTCCATTTATGAAAAAGGTAGATTCACACGGCTTTAATCAATGTGTCTCTCCTTCCCATAACCCTTAAATGGGTCTTAAATTCTTGAAATGGTCCGGTGTGTGGATTCAAACCTGTTCAACAAAGGATTCATTGATGCAAAATTTGTTTTATCACTCTAATTTGTGATTGGATTGTGTTTTTATTGCAAATATTAAAGCTGGCTACTATAGATGTTTTCAGAATAATGAGAAACCACACATATGTTCTTACCCACCCAGTGAGTCTACAGCTGCAAAGCCTCCAGGATTTTCCAAATAAGTCTTTTTGGAAAAAACAAACAACTACATTGCAGCAGGGCAGCAAAAGAAAATGAAACCCAGCAGATTTGTGAAGCATAACCTAAATTCTTTTTATTACTTACATTTGGCTTTTGACTGTTAGTAATTATTCTCTTAGTGCCAAATGAGTTTAGTTTGATTCCCTCTGATAAGGCTTACTCTGCTTTTACAAGTTTATAAGTAAAATCCAGTCCTTTACCCTTTGTTTAAAGAAAGAAATTTAAAGAACACCACATAGTTAAATCATTAAATGTATTTTTTTCTACTATTTATTTTCTCCACTGATGAACTCTTAAATGCCTTTTACTTGTTCACTGAGTCAAAAGCAAAGGCTGGATTACCAGTTGCGGTTGGCAATAAGTGTTAAAAGTTTTATTTGTGGGTGTGCTTGGATTTAAAAGGTTTTTCTTCAAATAAGAAAACAACCTTTGCTGTTTTATGCCTAAAAACAAGCCAAATTGAGTGTTGGGCATTTGGATGGAACTGGTACAAGTTACTGAAGAAGTTATTTGTCCAGCCAACATGTGTAGTTGGGCCCCATATGAGTTTTGCTAGAAAGTTGATGGGCAGCTGCAGTTGAAAACCCAGTTTAAGTCTTATTCGAGCAATTAGTTTTTTCCACTGAATTTGGGTAACATGTGTAACCCACACTGGTTGGTTTACTGGATTAAATGTGAGCAAATACAGTCAATCCTATGCAGGTTTATTCTGTGAGTCCGAAGTGGTCAAATGGCTGAAAATGGGTATAAGCAATTAAAACTGGTAACAGATGTGGGACCCATCTGGCCAAACCATATGGGTTACACGTGGGCAAACACAAGCCAAATACTTTAAACATGTGAAGCCCACATGTAGTTTGTTGGGTTAAAATACTAAAGGTAAGAGGCAAAAACAGGCTGGTTTTGCATGTATTAATACAGTCAGTTGCTATGAGGCCATTATGTGATGTATTGAGCAATTCAATAAACTGTACATTCTATATTATGACTTAATTAGCTGGTATGGACCTTATTTTATCATCCAAGCTGAGTAAATTCTGCGTGGCATGAATTAACTCAGCTTATCAACCACATAGCACATTTTGTAGGCTCTGAGGTTCATGAACAAACCTACCAACCTTAACATGCTGAAGCTGCAGCACCAGTTCGTCAAGCTGACTTCTTTTGTCATCAATTTCAGTTTGTCGTTTCCGCTTCTCCTGAGAGGTAAGAAGAAAAAAAAAGCACAATATGAAAGATTATTTATTTACATGGAGTGTTAAATATTTGACAAGGTATTCAATTGTAGCATTTAAAAATGATTTCCGTTTCAGGCTGCTTGCATTACTAAACTGGTCCAGGATATTTTGCCCGTATTTATTTATTTTAACCTTGAGAGAGAACTGTGAGAAACTGAGACAATAATGAAATGGGATTGTTCGCATGGAGGAAGCAATACATCGAAATAGCTGGAGGTCAGAGTTTATCTAACTTTGAGAGGGGTTAAGGCGCAGACCAATGCAGGGATGATGGATTAGACCTTGATGCCGAATCTAAACTTGAAGAAAGAAAACGATCCTTGACTTTGGAGAGAAATGGATGAGGCTGATGTGTGGAGCACAAACTGCCTGCACAGGGAAAAGAAGATGTCTATAAAACACATAGGAAACATAAACACAAGTCATTCCAGGACAACCCTTCTTGGGGCATGAGTACATAAGATACTAAGCATGTGAACAGAGCTCTCTCACTCTTTCTGTGGGAGTGAAACTAGGGTTTCTAGGACATTTCCTGTCGGCTAAATATAACTTTCAGGGAAAGCCCCCAAATGTTAATAAACGTTAGAGCATGGCTAAAACAAAGTAGTCATAGTGAATTTAGAAGAAGGAATAGAATTGACTTTGGAGATGGAAAATAGAAGAAAAACATGGCATGAAAAGTCCATATTAAATTGGAAAAAATAAAAACGACAGCAAATTTGAGGAGCGACTACACCATGAAAGACATCGTCCTTTCTACTTTCTTAGCCATTAACAATTCTTGTAGATCTAGCTTGAACCTCGTCTCAGCTCAGTATTACCCTGAAAATTTGTAAGGCATTTAGCAAGCACCCTTAATATCATCTTATTATATCTATGTTTTATTCTTTTTGTTGCTATGCAGGAAACATTAGGCATCAGAATATATTAAAGGTGAAAACCTCGAAATGAGTTGATCTGGTCTTGTTCTTATATTGACAAAAGATCATTTCAAAAATGCATATTAAATGTGGAATAGAAAATACCAATGGTGTAAATTTTTTATAAAACATTTAAAATTGGTCCAGTTGTGTAAAGAGTGAAATCTTAGCAGCAGGTAAGCATTGTAACAGCTTGAGGCAGTCAATGATGGTTGTGAGATTAGTGTGCTTGTTTCCACAGAATTAGTAAACAGGCCTCAGGAGGAGCGAAGTGATCATTTTCTACACGTCTCCTTCGTTCTGTTCAGATAGAACACAAAAACACAGCTATTCTACAAACATGGTGAAAAACTCAGCAGATACAGTTTGAGAGCTTAGTGCAAGCTGGAAAAATATCTGCAGCAAGACTGAGGTAATTTTTGTCTTTCTGTCTCTCTTGCGCACGCACACGCCCGCACACCACAAGAGCCTACAAAGCACCAGTTCCCATGGTTGGTAAAGTACAATCATAACCTCAGCGGTATGGCTGACAGATGTCAGGGGACTGTTGAGAACATGTGGTTGAGGATTGAACTAAACATACAAATGCAGACACACACACACACACACACACACACACACACATTTCCTTTAGTTTTTTCCTATCCTTCTAATAGTCCAAAATCTTTGGATACCAAATTACCATCACATGCTAAAAATGAGCACCAGCTGGATCTAAAGCTCACTAAATCGGCAAAAAAACAATGAGCTATTATAATACCATGTTAAGAGCTAAAGGACCTATTAAAAACCATGGGTAGAAAATTTGAATTAGCCATCTTGTAGTCAAACAGCTGACTAGCATACAACAATGCTGCTCTGCGTTGAACAAAAAGATTTAAAAGACAAGAAAACTAGTGAAGTCACAAGAAAAATTTAATGAATGAAAGTAAGAAGTGCTGCAGCTTCTTCTGGACAAACTGGATAAATGGGCTACTTCCACCCACACATTCTTGTAATGTGGAGTAAAACTGCATTTTGCTGTGTTGATATGAATGGGTGATAACAGCCTGTAGGCAGAATGGACTTCTTCTGACCTATAATTTAGAATAATGAGCACAACTTAAATTTAAATGACACCTTGATTTAAAAAAAGGATAAATTATTGACTATCAATCAAAAAAAATATATATAAGGGATTGCTGCAGTACTGTTGTAGCTGGCAACTTTCACTTCTCTTTGTGTTCAAAGAACTATCACTGTCTTGAATCATAAACAGATTAATTATCAGGCAGATTAAAAGGTGTTCCTAAAGTCAAATTGAAGAAGCAGGAAAAAGACCCTCAACACTGATCTGTTCACCGTTTACTCCTGCCAAACAAAGACATCCTCCTCTTCCGAAAAATATGTTGACATTCTCAGTGACACACTCACGACTTCCCACATTCTGACTCACAGTGTTTGGCCCCACTTGGCCTGCTGCTGCTGCATGAGCCCTTGAACAGAAGTCACCACTTTTCCCACAAGTTTTGACACAATGTGAAAGAATGACGGACGCGCTCAAACAGAAGGTCACGCTGTATTATTTAAGTGTTTAACTTCTAATTCTAACTCCTGTTTTGTAACACTATTTTTCTAAAACTTTACACCAGCTTTAGCACATTTTTTGGCATCATGTTTAGAAAGACAGAAAAAATATCGAGACCTGCCTTGCAGACTTTTCTGTAAATTGAAATATAGTTGAGTGAAGACATATTGGCCTGAGTCTGATTGGCTCCTGTAGTAGAACTGTGAAAGGTCTTGGTTCCTAAAAGTTCCCCAAAGTATAGAAGAGCAACAACAACAATACGTAATCAAAGTTATATTTGTACAAGGAACAGGCTTTTTGTGCACTTATTGTCACAGGTAATGTGTATGTGTGTTTAAGCAATCTTCATGACACTGTTAGATTTTTCTATTGTGTTTTCAAACCTCTCTATACCAAGTCAAACCAACACACTAATAAAACATCCAACCAACGCAGCCAAAAACAAAGACATACAAACCAATCCTTCAAAACAACTAATGAGACACAACAAACCAAACAGCCAATCATCTAGACAAACAAACCAAAAGAAACAAGACCAACTAAGTTAATCAAATCAATTTAACCAAATAAACTAACTAAGCAAACCACTCAAATGAAAAAGTACCAAACCAACCAACACTTCATAAAACCAACTAAACAAGCAAAGAACAACTAAGCCAACAAAACAAATCAATTAAAACCAGTTAATTAAACCAGCCACCAAACCAATCAAAGAAGAAAAGCAAACCAACAATAAAACCAACTAAAACCAACAAATGGTTAAACATTTAATGTTTAACCAATTAAATGTTGGTTAAACATTTAATTGACCAAAACAAAAAGAGTCCAGCCAGACTAACCAACAAACGCCCAACCAAACCAACTAAACAAGAAAATGAAACCAACCTTAAAGAAGGAAACTAAACAAATTAGTCAAACCAACCAACCAACCAACCAACCAAGAAACAAAAATAATCAACCAAGACAATTAAACAAACAAACTGAAGCAGCGAAACAACTCAACTTAACAAACCCGGCCAAACAACATTACAGATACATTTAGAAGGAATCATGTCTAACACACCTTAAAAACTCTAAATGAATTGAACAACAACAAAAAAAAAATTAACCCAAAAAATTAACCCAAAATACAAAGAAAATCAGATGATTCAATTGTAGAGTAAAGGCTGTAACAAAAAGAGGTTTCTGGTGGAGAACCATGTTGGACCGATTAAAATGGTGTTCCAAATAAGAATGCTGCTAAACTTAGAAGTTCAATTTCACACATGCCAAGTTTTAACTGAAAAAGACCCACATTTTATTATTTTAATAGCACCTTTTGTTTCAAATTATTAAAGCTTTTTTTTCCCCCCCATTTTGGAAATCTCTTGTTTAATAAGCGAAACAATGTGTGTAGTTTCATGCACTTGCCTTTCGATTTCAGCAGTTTTAGAAAGATCATTTAAAAACCTTGGAATTGTGCTTTCTTTCAGCCATGGTTGTTAAATAAGGAATGTTTTCATTTCTGGAGCCTGGAATCTCAGGTTAAAAAGTGGTATTTGCACAAGGAACTGGCTTTTTGTGCACATAATGTCTCAGGTGATATGTGTGTGTGTGTTTTTATATATAATTTTCATAACACTTAAATTTTTCTACTGTGTTTTCAAACCTTTCAATTAAAACACAAATCTTTACCAAGTCAAAGATTAGTGTTTAGTGTTAAAATATATTAAAATATATTATGGATAAATCTTCTTTGCTGCTACTCTAACAGCAATCATTCTTGGAAATGGCTGTTTTAAACCTCAGTGAATAAGCTGTCCTCACTTTCAAATTATCTGCCAAATACAATGTGACAGTGATGTCGCAATTCACACAAGTGGAAAGTTAAGCAAATGTTTCTTAGGCTTGCTGTGCTAGAGAAAGCTATACTTTTTAAAGAATGAAAAAGTGAATCGTGAAAGCATAAGTAATGTCCAAAAATGCCAATATCCAGAACAAAACTGCCATAAAAAGGACAATACAGATACAAACAATCCTGTACACTAAAAAGCTATTAATAAGCAAAATGTTGAACTTTCAAACTCTGGGTATTGGTTATAAGGCAAATAATATATATTTTGTTGTTTTTTTTAAAGAACGTTTTATATATATATGTATATATATGTAAAAACAGCTGAAAAAACATTATTCTTGCTTCTACACTTTTCTCTGACCCTTGGTAATTAATCCAAGTTCCCTTTAAATTATTGCACAGAGAAATGGAGCGAAAGGTGATAAATCATCAGTTTTTGCATGTGACTTTTACATAAACACTTTGTAACAATACTGTATATCCACATGCATTAGGCAAACATCAGCATTTTTTATGCTTTATCAGAAAGAAGGGGATTGTAATACAAAATGTAAGCCATCAGAACAGGTAAACAAGACAGAACAGGAATTTTCTGTTGTATTTGTTTTTGAATTTGGCAAGTTACACATTCAAGGTAGTCTAGGCAAATGAAAAGGTGTAGCATTTACCATCTTATCTGCAGTAAATAATTATCCTAGCATCTTCATTAAGTGTAAATGGAGATAAGTTGTTAGCACAGTCTTGGGGTAAAAGTCATTCTTACGACAACTCAGACTAAATAAGATTTCTTCTTTCTTAAAGCATATCTGATTTCAGAAACAGAGTGGTTTATATGAACATTATTTTATGATGCATTGAACTATTTTATGCAACATAATTACATTCAGACAGATATCTAAATGTAAGAAGTTATCAGGCTTTAAACATTTTAACAGAACCTCCCCTAAAAATCAGACTCCAATTTCAAAGTCAAAGTATGGTTCTGAAGCTGTGTTTGAAAAACAAAGAACTCCAGGCAACACATTATCAATCTAAAACCATGCATACAATGTATTTATGCAAGTATTATTTTGTGTGGTTTTGCACTCTTGATTCACAGTGTTTATGGGGTGGGAAACGGAATGCTAAGCTACATAAACTCATCTTTATGAGCTGATGAAAATATTTTTGTCCTTAAAACCAGTGGAGCTCAGAGAGAACATGTTTTGATCTTACACATCCAGGATTAGATCAGACTGATTACTAATCAAAGTTCTGCTGATGCTGAAGTTGTGAAGAGGGCAGGGCAGCAGATCATATTGGTTACATTCTGTACATGCCAACACACCCAGCAGAGAAATCTAACTGGGAATATCATCTTCCATTCTGTGGACAGCCATACCTGAGAGCTTAGAGAACACCAACTGAAATGGACCCGACCTTCACATGTCGCTGGTGTGACCACACACTTAGTGGATCTCTGCATTTTACAATCATATCACCACTACAATTTCTCAATTCATAAATCTGTTCAATTAAGAAAAACAACAAACAACAAACTTTAAAATTTTTCTATGTTGCAAAGAGTTTCCATACTCTACTGTAAATGTTTCACCACTCCTGATGGATGTAAATATTTGCTGCAAATGCAAATAGGGCTACCTCCTTTCTCACAATTTTTTTATTCATTACATTTGAATAACAGCATACTAATTTGGTACCTCCTCAGCTAACAGTCGTATCAATAAATGCCAAGTCAGCATATTGCTGAAATGTATCGCATGCTGATGTTACACGATTACAGCAGCAGGTGGTCATTATGTGCACAAAGTCCAGCAAGGGGGAAAATAAACTGTGTGCTCCTTGGAATTCACATACAAACATAAAAAAAAAGAAAAACATTTTAAAATGTTATATGTGGCTCTAATGAATGTGGCTACGGTGTTTTGATGAGAACTTGCTACTTTTCAAGCTTTTTAGTTGCAGTTCTGTCAATATTCTGCTTGCACTGTGCAGCGCCTTAAACAAAAGTTACCAGTTGTGGTAACTTTTTTAGTTGTGGGAAATAATTTTATGATGTGAAATTATTTCCCACATGATTTCACATCATAACCACAAACACACTCAATTGTGATTCTGAGAAACGATGTTCTTACAGTCTTTCGTGGCATCCATTTTCTTTACTTTGGTACCTGTAATAAAACCCCACACAACTCCCTGCAGAAGTTGCCTAAATTGTAAACATAGTCCAGCTTTAGATGAGACTAAATTTGACCAAACTTCATCCCGTACATGGAAATTGCTATGTGGCAGAAAAAAACCCCTACACAGCACATGGAGAGATACGCACACAGAAGTATGCCACTAGTGCTGCAGAATTACTTTTTTCTAAACAAGGACAGAGAATCTGGTCAGAGCTGATAGGGAAAATGGATGGAGGTAAATGCAAGAAAATTCCTGTGAGGCGTTGCAAAAGATTTAGATTGGGTAAGGGTTTACTTTGTACCATGACAGCAACACTGAAAAGCTACAATTTAATGTAATTTTATACCTAAAGTCAACTGAGAATTTGAAAAGTGCAGTTTCTAGATTCTTTATAAGTTAACTCAGGGGTCTGAATGCTAACCATATTTTTCAGATCTTTATTAGAAAACATTTCTGAAAATGAATCAATGTAACGCTTTCTCTTTGCAGTCATATGCATCTTTCTGCTGATCCATCATGTGAAATTCCGGTCAAATATATTTAAATTTTTGGTTGCATCAGGAAAACACGTGAAAAAGTTCAAGAAGTTTAAATACTTTTGTAACGCGTTTCATATTATTCAAACAAGAATACAATTGAAATACATTTCCAAAGTGTGACAAGTCATAAAGAAATCCATTCTAGCCTCTCGTGTCTCATGTCTCTGCAAAACTCCCACTCAAACTCAGATACACACACAGAAGTATGCCACTAGTAGCATGCAAACACACACTCACAAACCCAAAAGACCAGTAGGTCCAGGACAGCTGCTGCTAATTTTAGAGGGCTTGTAACTCCTGCTGTGCCTGAGAACCCTTGCTTCCCAATACGACACGCCCCTTCTTCCTTTTTCTAAATGACTTTTCCCCAAGCACAATCCCCCTCCTCTATAAAATAAAGTCAATAAACCATGTTTCCTTTAGCGCCCTGGAATCCTGCTTGCTCAGTCAGTAATAGTCTCCATCTACTCTGCCAAATATTCACAACCTATGACACAATTTTGGGGAAGCTGTTTAAACAGATCTGATTTTGTATGAAAAATCTCAGAAATACAAGAACCTGAGTTTGCTCTTTAGTGTCTCTACTGGTTCTAAACAGACAACAATTAACGATAAATGAATAAAGAAGGTAGAAATAATATTTTTATGTATCAGACAGAAAAGTGGGAATGTCTTTTTTGATTTTTGTTTGTTTCATCATGGGACTGTATCGTGTAGAGCACGATGATAAAACATTCTACACCTTTTCTTGGGAAAAATACTATAATAAGGCACTCTTAATTTTCTGATACAGAACTAAAGCCTTAACAAAAATACAAGCCTCAATGTGTGGACATTTAGAGTACTGTGCTGCAAACTTTGTGCTGGCAAGATGAACATGGGTCCCCATCCAGTATTTTCAGTCCCAGTTCCAGTTGTTTTAAGTATTATACTATTACTAAGTTATTTTTATCGCATTTTCACCAGAGCGGCTAATAATTTAATTCAACATTTGTTACATATTACAGTTTTGGAACATTTAATTTGACTTTACAGTTGAGTTTGGGCCATTCTGATAAACTGCTATGTTATGTCCTTTGTACAACAAGGGACTGTGGTTAATAATTGCATTTATTTATTTTTACAGAAGCAGTTAAACACAGCTTATTGCAAAATTATTCTATAAAGTCAAGACACTCGATGAGAACTAAAAGTGTGATAACGTGTGATTTTAATCAGTGGTGTCTAAACCTTTTGCCACAGAGGCCAAAATCATAAAGCTAAAAAAACCTATTTGTTTTGTGGGCCACAAAATAATAATGGAAAAAAAAAAGAAAAAGAAAAGAAAACAGGAAGAAAAGATCCTTTTGGTACTTTTTTCATTTTAGCTGCTCAATAACTTGCTCGTAATTTTTGAAGTAAATATTCTGATCATTGATAATTACCTCACATCACTTCCCTTTGAAAAGACAATGATATTTTGTTTTCCTTTTTGGGTTGGATTGCTTTCCTTATTTGGCATTTACAAAAGTTAAACTCTTTCCTTAGCAACAAGAACAGGGCATGGGTCAATGCTGGCTGTATTTAGTTAAGTTAAATCATTGATGATTGATTCTTTTCCCTAAAAAATGATAATAGAAACATTATTATTAAAAGAGAAATACGTTGTGTTTTATCTAATTATTTTTTAAGATTGAATTTCTGAAATTGTCTGACAAATTAATCAGAAGATATTTTGGCAGCAGTTACTGTAATGGAAATGACAGATAAAAGGAGCTCCATGCCAATCATTTTATTACAATTTCATTAAAATGATATTTTTCATAAGTTCAATATAGTTTGAGGTGTTCCCAATCAAACCTACGCTTGAAGTTATTTGAACTCCATCTGAATAATCACCAATAATGTGGAAAAAAAATTGGTAATTTATTAGTGTCAGATGATATCTGTGAAACCACTGGCACGGTTCTGGTGCAGTCAGTGTCTGTATGAGTAAACAGCTCAAACTGAAACATCAAATGCTTGTGAGCAGCCCAGCCCCCCCACACTTATCGAAGGCCATTACCCTGACCCTTCACAAATCTCAGTGCATGTTGTAGTCTAGCAGCAGCAGCTCACTCTCACCCTGCCCTAATCACCACCACCTCACTAAATATATACTAGGATTTCTCCATTTTCTAAAAACCTGCAGAGATCTCTTCCTCACTTATATTTAAATAAACCTAATATGTGGTTTGTAGGGGTTTGTGAGCAAAAGTCTATTAGTCTTGCATGTAAGAGTCCTGAAGCATCAACATAGATCTAGCACACTTTGAAGTGCAGAGAGATTATGATTTTAAAGATGATGTAAAAAAAAAAAAAAAAAAAAACGTGGCATGTTTGTGCTAAACACCATAGTGTAGGTGGGTTATATTATTTTTGCCTTGTTTTGTACTTGGCATCAGACAATTTGGGGTCTTTTGCACACTGTGTGTGTGTTTTAGGGGGCCAACTGAGAGTCCAGAGTGCTGAGGTCATCTATATAAACATAACAACACAACAGAGGAGTCAGTGAATGAGTACATGCAGAAACAGACTCTTGTATGTATGTTGTCATACTGCTTGTGGCTGGAGGGCTATATGGGTAATAGTTAATTAGAGCGAAGAGTCGCTCACCATTCACTGGCTGATGCTGAAACCACATGCAAGGTTTTTGGAGAACGAGCACCTATTTGCAGATGCGCTTAAAGTATTTTGGCCAACCCTGACCAGAAAGTACTCCATATCACTTCCAAAATTACATGGTAATAACAAACTAATTGTGGGTCTGAATTTAACAAGATGACATCAATGCTGTTTTCTAATCTGGCCAATTAGTGTTCACAGAAACTTGCTCAAAAGGAGCTATGTTCACACAGCGAGAGTTTTGACTGGCTGTCACATAACATTAATTTAGATTTCTTCTCTCAAAAGAAAGACAAAATTACGTTTTTCTCTGAACGAAGAGGGGAAAGAAATTACAGCTCACTGCCTGGTTAAGTTGCTTCAGCATTTAACTAGACTCGAACCACAGTGAAAGAGACATGGTCTACAGTTGCAAATAAAAACACAATAACCGTTTTTAGATGAATTATGCCAGGACCTCAACTTTCCAGGCTTCCCCAGAAAATGTATCTTTTTCCAGTCACTATATGAAAAAAAACTTCTGAATAACAGAACAGGAAGTGCTTTTAATTTTGATATTTTCAGGGAAATGTTTAATGTTGCAGCAAGCTTAGCAGCAAGCGAATGTTGGAGGTAAGTTATGTTCACAGTGGACCCTGGCCTGTTCCTGGTTCAGAATTCAGACTTTTCTGTGGAATGTGACTCTAAATTATTCTCAGAAAACCTGCATATTTATGCATTTTTTGGTTCCTAACCTCAAACCCACACGAATATCACGCTGTCATTTAATGCAGCGTTCATTTGGTCATTATTATGAAGCTGTAGCTAGCATGAACAGACTGTTATGAGCCATCAGCAGCCCATAATCCACCAACTGAAGCATTTTTCTCACAGTAAAACATGAGCACAGACATTGGATAAGTGGAGATTTAAAAAAAAAATGTTCAAAATATTCTCATTGATGCTTCTCTTGTTAGAGAGTAGTGCAGATAGAACAGAAATCTTAATTTACTATAGTTTTAAAAATAAGTAATTTATATACAAATACAATGATTCAATTTTTAAAACAATTGTAAAGCAGACTTTAACTATATAATTATGCCTAAACTTTAGAGCCATGAGGACCATGATTTATAAATGATGTAGGCCGATCACTGCGGCAAGTGAACATTGTGATGATTTCTGTCTGATAACTATTAATGTCAATACTTTAGCATCCAGCATGGTAGAAAGTGGTAGAAAGTTCAATCTTAGAATTATTGTGTCACATGCCAGTTTATGTTGTACTGCTGTCATGTTTGAAAAGGGTTCACAAACATTGGAGTATTCTTTTAAAGCTTCCTACTTGGCTCAAGTTCTTCTGAAGTATTAATGAGGACAGAAATTGATGGTGATAAGGAAATCTCAGGGGAGTGATCAAATATTGATGAAATCCTTAGTCACAGACAGGAGCTGCTTATGTACATTGTGCTTCTATTCAAAGGGTTTTATTGTATCTGGTCATGAGGTAGTGATCAGGAACAAGGTTTTAGGAGAATACAGATTCAAAACTGCTGGTTTCCCTTCATATGTTTGGATTCAGTGAGATCCAGAGAAAGTATCAGATTAGCCAGTGGTTTTTCAAGGAGCACAGAATAACACTCTAGGAAAACATGGGTCTTTCAGAAACTAGGGGAGTGACACTTGTACTGATTGTCCAATAATTGTATTCAAATGTCTGTTGTTAGGATCTGCGTTTTGCAAAGGACACTAAATTTATTTTCTTTCCCTTAAATGACTGATTAGAGGATATGTTTAGGGTTGCTTCACATCTGGAAGACCAATTTCCACCAAAGCGTTTGAAATGTTGCTCCAGTATTTCCACAAAATATGCTCGCCTCATGATACCATCTATTTTGGGAAGTATGCCAGTCTCTCCTGGAAAAAAATCCCTCTTTTGGATGAACATAAAAAAATCATGGAAAGGATTTCCACCTGATTGATTATACATCATACATCATCATTACATTAGATACATTTACAATCATGGTAATATGACATTGCATACAAGGAATTAAATAATCTTTAATAAAACAAAAGTACTGTTTTTGTTTTATTAAAAAAACAGTACTTTTTGTTCAATAAAACAAAAAAAGTACTGCTTTTTTTTTAAAGTTTCCAAACTGATTTTATTACGTTTTCGTTTGAAACATAAAATTATTTTGTTAAAACAACATGT
>CAEFZY010031999.1:0-13173 GCA_903066815.1 Brachyrhaphis roseni
CTTGTTTGGTCATGGCAAATCTTTGTTAAATAAACCATTTTAATTTGAGTGTGTGTGAGAAAATATTTGTTTCCTTTTGTTCATCATTTGTATATGGACCCCTCTGATAAAGCCTTGCTCACCCTTTGGCCACCCCTTGAAAAAAAGTCTGGCTCCGCCACTGTTCATAAAATAAGTGGAAACATGCAATATTGTTTTACCGCTACCTGCAGCTATTGAGGGATGGGAGGATAACTTGAAGAAGTGGCTGTAAATGACCCGTAAAAGTATATTTAACTATTTCACTGACTCAGTTGCTTCAAATGCAGATGTGGCTTTTCTTCCCCTGGGTTTTTGTCCACACAGTAAAACCAGCACATATAAAGCGTTAAGATTTTTTTTGCCAAATTCTTTTTGTTTCCCCATCTGTCAGCAGGCAATAAAAACTGTATGGCTTATTACAGGGACTCTGCCTTTTTGTTTTGGGACCACGTTCTAAACACACTTGTTGTAGCCACAAATTCAATTGGGTCTGATTATTAGAGCACAATCTGAGTTTGGTTGTATAGTGTGATCATCTCATTTCAGGGGCAAGCCACTGGAGTATTGGAAGTTTTTATCTGTTTTTCATGTTTACGAAAACTATTGTTTCTTTAACATTTTGTGTCTCTCAGCAAGCAATGTTTTCAATGTAGCTATGGCTTTTGATTACAGTTATCGAAAAGGGAAAAACAATAGATTATTTATGTATGTTAAGGGGAAAAAAACTTTAGGCTACAAAAATGGATATGTTAACAGTAATTATAAAATAAATGGAATAAATAATCCTATAAAGAGAAAGAAAATTCTTACCCAGCTGAAAAGATTGTGCTGTTCAATTGCAATGCTTCAGGAGACCCACCTTAATGAGACAGAACATAAAAAACTCAGAATGAGTGGGTGGGGCAGTTTAATAGTGCTTCATGTGAAAGGGGTAGAAGGAGAGGGAGTTGTCATTCTGTGACATAGATCACTTGTTTCTGTATAGAACATTTATGAAGACAAAAAGGGATGATGCGTCTTGGCTTAATAAATATTTTCTAAGTACCTCTATAAATTCATCAGTCTTAACTCTTACATGAAATGGTTTATTTTCTTGTTGTTTTTTCTGCTATAACAATTATACAGTGTAAAAACTCAGGCGGTCACTGATGTAATTTATTAATTGTCCACTTTCTAATTCGCTTTCCAAATCATTAAAAAATATATTGTGAAGCGATGTGCCATAGTGAACTGTTAGTGGGTTGTGTGATTTTAGGAAATAAGCCAATATGGTGTTAATAAAATCCTCTGTACCTTTATGTTTGTTTGGATTTAACAAGTTGATATTAAAGTCACCACCAACAAACAATCCTATTTTTCACATGAAAGTGTTCCTCTATGCAGTTATTAAATATGGTTAGGCCAGAATCTGGTGTAGACACAGCTTATGATTATTTTTTTCTGTTTTTCCCTATTTATTTCAATTGTAAGGCATTCATGCATATTGTCTACAAGAATTGACATTTTTTTCACCACTTTATAATTGTAATTCTCGTCCACATACACCACCACCCTTTTTCTTTTTTTTCTGTACAGATCAGTTCATAACTGAGTTCAAAGTTCATGTCCTTATCACTATTTTATCTATGTTTCTGATATTAACATTACTGATGTAAATAGGGCTGTTGCGATAAACAATAAATCAATTAATCGCATGATAAATGAAAATTATCTACCTCATTTTAATTTATCGGCTCTATTGTTTGTTCCTGCCTTTTTCTCTTTCTATTGATGACCGTGGATGAAAGACGGCTCAACTCCATTGCTCTCCACTGACCTCTCCCTTTCTCATTTCCTTTGCGTAAAGGAGGTGTGAACTATTGCATCAGGTAGTCGGATATGCCCATCTTCTTTATCTAAACCTAATGATTATTGAAGGGCAATATAGTATACATACTTCATCTGTATTCTTTTGGTTGAATGTAGTTTTTATTTCCACTTTGGTTTTATGTTGTTTAGTTTTTATTCATGTGAATTTTTTGTTAACAGAGACTGAGAGTCCATTTTATTTTTGTTTTTGGTTGTATTGTTTATTTTGTTTACCAGTTCCAGTGTTAAGTGTTCTTTCGAAAATAAAGTGTTTTTTTTTTTTTTTTTGGCAGGATGTGCTTGCATTATTATGTCATTATCATTACATTAGTTTAAAATGGTCTTCAAATAATATTATTGTTTATCGCATTAATTTTTTGAGACAATTAGTTGCTCAGCAAAATTTGCTATTGTGACAGCAATAGTTAATCCTTAATCTCTAGATTAAGGATTAATTAGTCCTTAATCTTATGAAAATGTGAATACAAACTTCTGCTAACTGTTAATAAAGTTAATAATTGATATTTAGTTGCTAAAGTATTGTTATGCTGCTCAAATGGATAATATTGAGAGTCATTTGTTGATATGCAAGAGAAAATTATTTTCTGGTTCAATGTCATTTCGAAAGTCATGCGACTTACAGGTAGCATATTGTGCAGTGTTTAACTCCAGGTGATCAAGTGTATCTAGATCTTTTGGTGAATAGTTGGCATTACCATCTGGTATGGATGTATTGAGTGTTGATGATTTGATGTTCAACATACCCCATGATGAGTAGCAACTTCATGGTTTTTTCGGTGTACCAGTGCGTTGTCTGATAACCAATTTGTCATGTCGCAGGTAAGCCAAGTCTTCTCTTCCTCCTGCAGCTCTCAGTGGAGGCATCAGGTCTTTTCTCTTTCTCTTGACAGTCTCTGGGAAGTCCTCATTAATATAGACATTTGATATTTTGATCATATTACTGTGGTGCAATATGATCTCTTTGTTCTTGAACCTCAGTAGCTTGGCAATGATGGGTCTAGGTCTGTCACCACTAGATTTTCTAGTTCGATGAGCTCATTCCACCTCTTTTTTTGCTGCAGTTTGAGTTTCTCAACAAAAATGTTTTTTAGTTTCTCTTCAGTTTGCACCCAGGTTTCTTCTGGTATTTCTACAACTCCATCAACAACCAAGGTGTTGTGTCTAGACTGTCCCTCCACGTTTTCCATCTTGTCTGTGATGGTTAACATGCTGTTGCAGATTATTAATAGGTCTGACTGCATGCTCTCGCCCTGGATTGATTGATGGAGGATTGCTCAACATCCACATGGGGATGGAGCCGGCGTCATATCAATTACAAGTGCCAATTGAGGTAAAGTGTTGAAACCAGGAGCATTCCTCCAGTTGAAATGATCAGAAGTCAGCAAGTCTCTGGGAACAAGGGTTTTTTGGTACTGCAAAGCCTCACTGCAATACGTTGTAACCTCCTGGATAGAGGGATGCATCAAGTGAGATATGAATGTTTTGTTTTTTTTGTTTAATTTTGTTATCTCCAATATGTATTCTGTGCAGTTGAAAATGCCTGCATTACAGGTGAATCCATCTAAATGACGCATGACCTTCAGATTTTTCCATCACCATTTGAAGAAACTGGTCAAAGACAGAAAATATTCAGTTAATGTGACCCCTGCTGACATCTCGGCTTTGGATGGAGGCATTCAAGATCAAAGCAACTGTGCAAAGATGGTCCTAATAAATGACTGATGAACTGATATTATTTCTCATGGTGTACCAGCTCATGCACAGATCAGAAATGTTTGATGCTCTGCCTGGTGAACATCCTCTCTGTGCTTCTCTTTTCATTGCCGGGCTTGTCCTACATGGTGGCTCGGCCTACGATCTGATATAAATCAGGAGGTAGTTAATTCTCCCTTACAACTTTACTCTGTGCTTATGACATGTTTGAGAGTTTGCATTTGGCTGGAAGAGCTGCTGTCTGTATCTTCATTTCAGAAGTGTACTTGAGTGGTTGCACACTCTACGCATTTGGGAACAGGCTTTCTTATGCTGGGGTTACTGGGGAAGTTATCAGAGTAAATAAACTGGAACATCACCTTCACTGTCGCTTTATTAAACCCGGGTTCTTAATGCATCTACTTTGCACTTAGAACCCTTTGTTGAGAATTATCTCAACAAAGGGTTCTGGACATGACAATTGGATTTCCTGACCATTCATTTCAAACCTTCAGCCAAACACATTAAGCAAATCCTTGTGGTTTTTCCCTCCTCAACTACACAAAAGATTGTCTGTTTTGATTAAAATATTTCATTTATTAGATGAATTGTAGTACCTCCACCACTGCCAGCCAAAAGCAAGCAGTGAGATTCAGAAAGTGATAAGAGCATGAGCAGAACTTCCTCCCACACCGAGTCAGAGAAGCTGCCAGACACGCACTAAGAATAATGACGAATCAGTCGGCAAAGCTGCCACCACACTTCATTATTGCCATGCGGTTAACAGGCCAGTGTTGAGGCGTCTCCATGGAGACAGCCAAATGGCAAAGCCGTCTGAACGAATAGAGGTAAAGGAGCTCTTTGGAAGCAGTGAGGGGGGTGTTATTTTGTCAGTAGGAGGCAGCAGCTCATGCTGCTTAAGCACCTCATTTGTAGCCCTGGCTGCTATTTAACTTACACTGAAGATGGCTTCTCTTCAAAGGTATTTGTGATATTTCAGAGGATTGTCACTTTTATAGAAGGATGGGAGATGCTGCAATGGGAAAGAAATGGCACAAATCAGTGAAAGAACAGGAAAAACCTGAGAATTTGCTTTGTGGCTGTTTTTAGTTAAAATGCTGTTTGTCACAGCTGAATCCTGACAAAGAATCTGTAAAGAGTGTTTCCATCAGTTTTCCTTGCTCTGACTATGCCCAGTTTGACTAATACTGAAAGAATTTCTCAAATCACCAAGTAGTTGTGAGGTTTTGGGGATTTGAAGAGGTTGACAGGATATGTCAATATATCAGAACATAAAAATATATAATTCATTCTAGCAATGATAATAGTTCCACTTTTAGCAAAGTAGCTAAAAGTGTAGCTGAACAGTGTAGCTAAAAGTAGCTGAAAAAAACTTAAGATAGACAATGTGAAGTAAGAATGCACCACATTTAGAAATGCTGTCAAAACTCGTTTACATGTCCAGAATTTCTCGATCAGATTGAAATGATCCACTATGCAGTGAAATTAACTATGATCTGCGTTCAACAGTCCCTCCAGTTTTCTGATTCCACAATTGTGGAAATCCATCCAAAACAGATCCCCATTTTCATGCAAATGCATAATTGTGAGCTACAGTATATATGTACGTATGTGTGTGTATGTATACATATGAATCAACAACATCCCCCAGGTGCCTTGGGCCGAACTTGAAAATTGGGCATGAGCCTGCATATGTATATAAGGAGACATGAAAGTCCCATCATCAGAAATTTTATGGTTAAAAATTCTTCCAACAGAATGCGAGTCATGTACTGAAAGCTCCCCCAAAAAACAGATTTCTTTTTTTGTTTCCTGCAAAAAGGTAGGACAGTTTAGAAGTCTTGGAATCTTATCCACCTTTATTTTCAGGTGGGTAGCCTTACTGGCCTTTTAAACATGGATGCTCTCTAGACAACATGGTTGTGAAACAAACACAGGGCCTTCTTAGAGAACTGTAGGTGCTGTCTGTCCGTTCCTCGTGGACTCTTTTGTTGTGTAGGCCAGATCAGTGATAGGATACACACACTCAGATTGATTCCGTAATAGATTGGGCAAACATGTTTGCCTCTGGCCATCTCCTGGGCTTCTGATACACAACCTTTTAGCCCAACTTAGGCTTAATTTGTGGCTTGTGCGCACATACCACATAAGTTTATAGTGACCTGAGCATAAGAGGCAGGTCCCCAGGCTGAAATATGTCTTGGAAACTTCAATGCATTCCTTTAATCTTTTCTAATGGGATTTGCCAGAGTTCTGACTATTCTGGGACTGATATACTAAACTGGGACTGAATAAATCTTTCCTGTGTTATGACCTGTCTAGGGGTGGCCAGATCATGACATGAAAGATTCATCCTCCTCAGATCTCAAGCAGCCAACACATGCTTCAGGTCTGAGGACGTTATAAAACATAAGATGTTTTCAACATCTCACAATGTCGAAAGCATTAAAAAAGATGCATTTTGCATGACGTTACAATAATTGGAGCATAGGTGTGGACGAGTGAACTATTATGCCGGACATAAGAAACGACAGCAAACTATCTTAACCAAAACATACCTATTTAAACGTAAATAAACCAAATGACAGAAACTTATCTTCCTAAATGGATGGCAGTTCAGTCCTACAAATCATAATATATTTTAACAAGGGTGTTAAACAGAGACAACAAACTGTGGCTGGTTGGTATGAGCAGAGGATGGATGGAAGGAAGTCTGTCAGCGTCTTTTATAGCCGTCACCTTTGGCAGGCCACCAATCTAACTTCTCCGGTCTTCAGGAGCCAATCAGCAATGGGCACCTGGACACTCACATTTGCATAATAAAACTTACACACCAGCCGTAACACCTGTACATCTGTGGATGAAGATGCTTTTTATACTCCATGGCAAAGGTCAATGGGCCAGGACTTGAACTCGTGACAGTCGCATTGAGGACTGAGGTTTCAGTACATAGGCTGTGCGGTCTACACACTGTGGCATCGCCACACCCTTTGTTACTCATGTAATCCTTTTTGATAAATTAAATATTTTTTGCATATGTTTTCCTCACTCAAAGGTTTGTGTTTAAGAGGTGTGTGCTGCACTCTTATGCGCAGGTTTGGCTTGTCTATGCATGTGATTCAGACTAGAAAAGAAATGACTCCTCATGCTGTAGCAGTGGCACTGCTGTCTGAAAACACAGTTCTCTGAACAGAGCAACAGAGAAGTCCTGAATGTGTTCAGAGACAGGTAAATCACAATATTACAGCATTAATCTATCTACCAATGATTCTATGATTGTTTCATAGTACCTTTTGAGAGCTTCTTATTTACTTGTGAATGCCTGGTTCACACTATCAGATCAGGGTTTCCCCCAGAAAACTTGCTAAGCCCGGTGGTCGGGACACCGAGGTGGTGCACCGGCGGTCCACTGTGTTTTTGTATTAAAAGATGTTGACAGGAAATGTAATGACATTACTGGCTAATTATATGTTTTGGGAAAACATCGCCAGTGACTGCTATCTAAACCTACAACTAGCCTTAAAAACAACATATTAAAAAAGACAATTAAAATGAATATCAATTATTTGCACTTTTGTTTCATCCAAATTAAGTCAGTGGCTCCCCCAGGGTTTCAGGGGCCCATAAATGCTAACATTTTAACACAGACCACAGGACATATAAATGTAACATTTATTTTATAGATTATCAATGCTGCTAAATTTTATTTAACATACATAGATTAAAATATTTTCAATTGTTTAACATTTAAATTTAAGATTTTAAGGAGCTGGCAAGTTTATTCTGCAAAAGTTCAAAGAACAATCTTCATAGTTAAATTGTTTTGTCACCAAAGCTGCACTCTGATGCTATGAGTTTAATCTTTGAGTTTGAGCAAATTACTAAACTGCAATTATATCTTATTGCTTTTTAGGTTGGCCAATTAAGCTGCTCCCCCTCTCCCAGAAGGGGATGCTCAAATGGTTTAGCACAGTACAGTGTGAAAGTCAACCGCAGCAGCTGAAAATGGACTAAATATTGCAATTTTGATTCCCAAATCTAAACTTAGTTGACCAAATTATCAGGTGGAAAACATGCTAAAGAAAAGTTCTGTGGCTCTTCTTCTAAAACTCTCATCACAGCATTCTGATTTGTAGAGAGATTGAATGCCTATAGATTCCTACTCTTAAATATTCAATGTCATTTGCAATGCCGTTGGGAAAAAATAGGTAACAGTTTTTAAATAAAACGCCCTTTTTTCCGCTCATGGGCTCCCAAAAAAACAGGATAGCAACAGTTTCATACAAAAAGATATAACTATAATGGCTGCAGATTGGCGGCTGCTGCTAATTCCCCGAAAGGATTGGGAAGAGGAGGAGTTGCAGATGGATGTGGTAACCACCATCACCACAAAAGAACAGGAACTGAGTTGTAAACACCGGCCTTCCCTCAGTTCAATCAATGACGGAGGAGGAAGTGTTTTATTGTAGCTTGGTTTTCATGGGCTGTCTGTTAGCAGCTCTTTCACTCCTTTTTGTAACTTGACGCTGCCATAAAATGATGGCCTCATGCTAATGACACCTTTACACACAAAACCTGCAATGTTTGAATAAGCAAACAATGAAAACTACGGCATCCTCTTTTCAACCCTGCTGTAAGGTGCTAAAGGTCACAGAACGGTAGGATTGATGAGAAGATTTATTATGACTGATCTTGTCTTAAGCATGTTACCAAACATGCCTAATTTCTTCTTCCCTCTTGCTCTCATCTGTCCTCCCATCACTTTGTGACCTTTAGCATTTTGGAAATGTCATTAGTTTCCAGTGTGAACATCTGCTGCTCTGAGACTGTCCAACTAATTGAATATTACATTAAAATGACAAATGCAAGTTCATAGCACTTGGAATATATTAGTCAACAGTTATTGCGTTCCAAACAGTCCTTTACAATTTGAACATTGCACACTATAGTTGTGTTTCCTTTCCAAATGTGAGCAAAACTTTGTTGTTATTCCACTAATGTAAAAAAAAAAAAAAATCACAATTGTGGTGTTTTCATTAAATAACAAATGCAATTAAAATCACATGTGAATAAGTTTGTTCATGCCATAAGTCATTAAAAAACATGTCGAGTCATCATCCTCCTACCTTTTCCTGACATCTTCTTTTGCTTTTACGCAAGTAGTAACATCCGGTTGTTGATAACTTGACTCATGTGATACAAAAAAGTATTCCATTGCAGTCCTGTGAAATACACTAAGTTTGTTACCACCGAAAAAAAAACACCTCATCCTCGCACAAAAACGTTTTATAAAAAAATTTAGTTTTCCAATTAGCAAACTTATCATCATTCCAAGTTGCACAGTATTAAGGTCAATGAACAGCCCTAGTAATCATTACAATCTAGTTTTTGTCCAAAATGGCCCTTTGAAATGTCTCTGGAATTTTAACACAATATTGCCCAACTAAGGTTGGGCAGTATTTAGGATTCATCAATCCAACAAATGATGATGGGTGATATATTCATGCAGGAGACCTTTTGACTTTTTTTTTGTTGTCTGGGTGTAACATGCACGAACTGATTTGCCAGTTTAGAACACAAAAGTCAAAAAATGGAGGAATTCATTGATTAAAAAATACAAAGTTGCCTGTTTGAGATTGCTTTGGGTTTATATGGGATGAAGAGGTAAACAGTTACCTGTGGTTTCATCAAAGGAGTCAAACTATCCAGCGGATAACAATAGGCAATGACCAGGGGCCTCATGCATAAGAGTGCGCAGTTTTCACACTAAAACTTGGTGTATGGAAAAATTTAGAAAAGTGCGGAGCACAAAAAAATATGGATATATAAAGCCGTGCGCATGCACGTAGCTGGGCACCTTTCCTAAATTTGTACAAATACCCAGAAGTCTGCCACCACATGGGGCAATAACCATGGCAACGTCCTTGTTTGTAGCAGTATAAGTTTTTACAATATTAATAATTATATTTTATTTAAAAGGTTCTTTCAGGGCACAGAAAAAAACTGAAAAAGATTGCTCTTATAAAACAACCAGAAAAGGGTGCAGTCTCTGGTTGATAAATTTATCCAATTGCCAACCTTAGTTTATACTTTAGATTATGTTTTTACCAGTTGTATCAATCTGCTGTTGTGAAACAGTTATTAATTATACAACAAGTTTAGTAGGAATTAATCTCCCCTCTCTGCAGGTGGTCTTATGGTTTTTCCTGCCTCAAGCCAAAACTTCTCTAACTGTTGTCTAGGCTCTGAATGAGTCAAACAGAAATAAATGATAGAAATAAGATAAATCAACAGTGGATGGAAGGAGCATGCATCTGTGCCACTAAGAATGTAATATTTCCAGAGGGTTTTTTTTTTGTACCATCAGCTTTTTGCTCAGCTTATCCTCATTACAAACCAGTCTGTGTAGAAAGGCCAAATATGGAGTGACTGGCATTGTTCTGTGATTGGCATACAAACTAAAACCAAAGGCTGTGTAAATAAACACCTTGGCCCGGTTAGTCTGTGGAAGTGTCTTTGACCACTGGCTCGTCTTATGTTACAGGTCACTGACTACTTTGTGAATGTCTGCCTCTCAGTCACTCCTTCCAAAGATCTAACCTCTTCAACCTGAACCAGTGAAGCCAGGCCACAATGCTGCTCTGACTTGTTCTCATTTCATGCCCTCATACTGCTGTTTCTTTGGCTTTTCTAAGTAAAAGTGTTTTCTTAGAAAACACTTTTTCTAAGAAAACAGCAAAGAAAACTTTTTTTCCAAGTTTTCCTTGGAATAAAACCTAAAAACATCTTGTGAAAAGGTTAGGAGCCTCAAATATAAAAGAATGCGCAGTTTTCACATTAAAACTTGGTGTACAGACAAATTTAGAAAAGTGCGGCGCACAAAAAATTTGAGATGTATAAAGGCGTGCGCACGCACATAGCTGCTCACCTTTCCTTTATACATCCCAATTTGTGGGAAACAGAGCGCAGCAGCTGATCCACTCTGTTGCCACCCATAAATACATATGTAAATTAATATAAATACTCAGAAGTCTGCCACCACATGAAGCAATATTCATGGCAATGGTCCTTGTTTGTAGCAGCATAAATGTTTAGAATAATAATAATTACATATGTTATTTAAAAGGTGCTTTCAGGGCCTTTTAAATTTGATTTCACAAAAATCAAAATAATACATTTTAAAGAAAAAAATAAATCAAATTAAAAAAAAAAAAAGAGATCGTGCAAATGCCTGTTTGAACAATAGCACATTCAGCCAGAATTTAAAGGCAGACAGCGTGTCAGAGACAGGAGGGAAAAGGTAGGACAATTCCAAGGGCCCCTGACCAACAGGGGGCCCTCCATAATTTTTTATTTTGAACTCCCCACCCCCGCATGAAATGGTCTTATTCCTGCTAAGTACGCTTGATGGTGATCAGGAGCAGTCAGTAGAAGACAAGAACGACTATGGCGGTTATTTTGCTACTAAAAGAATTTGAAAGTCAGGTTTTCAAAAAAAAATTTAGAGATGAGAGAGAGAAAAAGACAAGAGTGTCAATTTGTAACCCAGTTTTTCTCTGAGAGGTGGGTAGACTGTGAGATTATCAACCATTCAGCACAGTTAGCTCAGCTACAGACAACTGTTTGCATCATTTCACTAGCATTTAATGAATTAAGGAAAAAAATTACCAAGATATTCATATATTTAACTAGTCCCTGTACCTTTTACCACTTAACAACAGATGAGTCTGTCAACAGCAGCTCTAGCCCACGTCCCTCCTGACCCATCTTCTCCTAAGTGAAATGAATGCTGCAGTATGTAACTTTTTAAAAAAATATTGTTTTTTACATATTTGTTAAAACTGTCATTATATTGTGACAGTACGGCGTGAGATAATTTGTGAAAAATCTATTTCCTCTGCCTTCTTCCAGTGCTATCTAGAAACAACCAATCAGTGGCAGGAGAGTTTTACTGCTGTCAATCACAATCTCATGTGGTGCTGCTCATCCTCCCTCCCCTTGCTCTGTGCTATGCTGTAGCTAGAGCAGCCTGTTGTGAATGTTCAGTCTGGTTAGCATAGTTACCAATGATGGCAGATTAACAGTTTTCCTGTAATGATAAGTTGTTTCTCCCCCATTAGCATATTTAGGAGTGAGTGAATGAGGTTGATTGACAGCGCTAAGACCGTCCTACTGGTTCTGATTGGTTGTTTTGGTCGGAACGTTGCATTACTTTAACCAGTAATAGTAGCTCAGAAAGGAGGTGGAGCAGATTGATTGTTTTCACAGATTATCTGTCTCATAACAAACTGCCACAACATGGTGACAGAAAACATATATTTATTAAAGTTATATACTGCAGCTTGAATAAAATGGAACTACATAGCATTTTTTGAGAAGTCTGGATTGATTTATGTATATTTTGCAGGTTGCCCATGACTGTTGCTTGTGGGGAGAGACATTTCAGTAATAGAAAAAATGTAAGCAACCTACTTGCATACTGTATGTGGACTGTTGTATGTTGTCTTGGTATCAGTATTGGACCAAAGAAAGCAAGGCAGTTGCAAGCCTTTAAAGTTGTGATGCTTTTAGTGGGTCAAATGGACTCAAAAAATTATAACAGCAGCTGTGCTGGGGGGGGAGGGGGGGGGCAATCAAATTTTTTGTCATGGGGCCCAAGATTCCTGGCTGCCCCCCTGGTTAGAGAGTACTTTGAGTGGGGAATGTGGACATGATAAGTTGTACATTTACAGAATAGAGCTGCTTTCTGTCCATAAAGGTGCATTCACAAAGCGGGCATGGCTCAACTGAAGGATGATTGCAGTTGCACTGGCACCGGAAACGCACGTCTCCTTCTTTAAGTTTTGCTTAGAGCTCCGGAATGATCAATCTGGGAAATGTAAACTCTAAAAAAACCATCATCAACATTTTCCAGAAGATCAATATGATCTCTGAACACATCCTCCCTCTGAATCCTTCCATTGGCGATATTCTCCATCAGAGCCAAAGCGCTCCACTTTTATGCGGCACACCTTTGCGCAGCTACTTACATATGTGTGATTGTATACATATCTTAATCATATTAGACATAACCAAACCTGTTTGGAGTTAATCTGCTGATCCAACCCTGTTTTCTTTTTTAGTGAGAATGAAATGACCCCGCAGATGCATTTCATGAGTTTTGGCGCACAGACTAATGCATTACATCTTTATTAGACAAAAACTGAGGAAATGTACTGTTTACATTTGAGTGAGGTTTTCACATCCTTTTATTTTTATTTTCTTTATTTTGTGTGCGTGTTATGTTGTTTGAGGATAAATGTGGTTCAATTTCACCACTGATATCAATAAACTACAAAACCTGTTTAATCATTATAAATTTTCAAATTGCCTTTTTTCTCCAACTTATATATTTTCCATTTTAATTTTTCAGTTTATTCCTCAAGAACGAAGTCTTCTTACACTGTTTTGTGTTGTTACTTTAAACGCCAACAGAATCAATCTTTCTCCAACATTTGTCACTTAAGCCTGACAAATAAAAGTCAGTCACCAAATATGGGTTTCCAACACGTTGTGTGTATTTATAATTTC
>CAEFZY010032003.1:0-14565 GCA_903066815.1 Brachyrhaphis roseni
TAGATAGATAGATAGATAGATAGATAGATAGATAGATAGATAGATAGATAGATAGATAGATAGATAGATAGATAGATCACTGAGATTTGTTAAACCTTGAGTTGTTTGGTTTTAATGAATAGTAAAACAAAAAATAATAATGTGGACATGAAAATTTACCTTGAAAAATAAAAAGACATGACTTGATTTTCTTACTTGATTTAAAAAGAAATG
Organism: Brachyrhaphis roseni; assembly: GCA_903066815.1. Classification (NCBI taxonomy): domain Eukaryota; kingdom Metazoa; phylum Chordata; class Actinopteri; order Cyprinodontiformes; family Poeciliidae; genus Brachyrhaphis; species Brachyrhaphis roseni. The sequence goes on from CAEFZY010032003.1 coordinate 214, forward strand.
GGCTCAATAGCTCCATCTAGTGTCACAACAGTGACACTAGATGGAGCTATTGAGAAAAAGAAAACAAAACAGAGCAAGAAAAGTCAACGCTTCTCAATAATTGAAATAATGTATAATTTATGCTATTTATGTGTTTTTTCTCTCTTTCTTTTCTAGTCAGTGATATTAAAAGCCACTGTTTTTTCCAGTCAGTCAGTGAATAGCTCCTGTCTATCATCCCAGTTCTTCGGGTCAGTACCTCTCACTATGTTTGCACATCGTCCTTTCATGGAGATTAGTATTTTCCATTTCACCATTAGCACCAATTACGTCCCATTAACCCAGGTGGATGAATGCCAGCTCCCAGTCACACTGATTGGTGAGAGTAGAATAACAGACTCAATTAAACAATCCTCCACTGTTATCTTTAAATATTTAATTCATTGCTAAATTCCAAAAACAAAACCCAGAAAAGTGTCAAATTAAAAACAGACAAAAGGCAGAATTTTTTTTTTTTTCAATTCTTCACCAGTGATGCTTTTCTACTTGGTGATATTTTTGTATTTTCTTAGCAATGGCTAAAAAGTTAAGTTTTGATGAAGAAAACAAACCAAACACATATCGATGTAGTATATATAAAGCAACAGATTTACTGTAGATTAAAAAAACACTTACTGTCACATAAAAACAGTGACAGGATTTCCTGTTCTCTCACTTCATGTAAGGTTTTAAAAGTGTCTTCATGCAGGAAGTATTGAACCGGATCACATCATGGAAAATTTCAGGAAAAATTCACTTTTACTCTATTTACTTTAAAATGCAGTAAAATGTTTTTGTTTAATCAATGAAAAGACGACTATAAAGCCTTTAAAAAGTGTTAAAAAAAAAAAAAGACCTGGAAATTAGCTCATCTTTTAAGCATTAGCATGATTTAACACTGGTACTGTGATGGGTTACTTGTAGAATAGGTCCAGTTTTGGAAATTTCTCTATAAAATATTCCAATCGACCGTCCTGAAGCCTCTGCTTACACATGTAATCAATTCTTTTTCTTTTGGACCACAGTTTTCACATCTCTCACTTAGAACACTGGATTGGCTTCATTCCTGCTTGAGTAACAAAACGTTTAGTTTTAATATCGAAATGTTCTGTCCAACTTACCCCTCCTTTCTGAGGGGCTCCTCAGGGTTCAATTCTTGGTCCTCTTCTTTTTTCTTTACACTCTTCTTCCTTCAGATCCTATTTTTAGACACAATCAGATCTCCATTCACTGCTGTACAGACGACTGCAAAATTTCCCGTTCTTTGGGGTGATGAGACTACCTCTCTGGGGACAGTTCTTTCCTGTTCCAACCTTACTACACAGAAGTCCACCAAACAAAGTCCGTAAAGACATGGATGTGCATGTTGGACGAAGCTGAACGCCACTTCACTGAGTTCTTATCCCAGCCTGACAGAACAGCTTTGGGATGGAGAGTAGACTGTGGTTCAAGTCATACCATCATCTTGCAGACCATCATAGAAGGAAGAGTTGGAGCATCTTCATCCTTATATCAGAACTGAGATGTCATTTAAGTTAATATGTGCGTAAATGCAAGTGACCCAATACTTTTGGCAACACGGTACATTTGCATTCGCCCTCATATTTCCTATAAGAGCAAAACAAATCTTTCAATATATCCACAATACTTTAGTTATTGTTTGAATGCTTTTCCCAAAGTATATCTGAGTCTTCTTATGTGGTCAGCATACACATATCATGATTTTTATTGTGTTTGTCATAATGTAAGAACCAGAGGCTTTAACAAGACAAGATGTGTTAACGTTAAAATTGCAGACACACTCAGCACTCCAGTAGGTGGCGGTAGCGCACAGCAAAACCTTTTTTTAATTTTTCTTTGGTGACTGCCAACAAGGAGCTCAAATCCTACAGCTTTGGTGGAACTGTATACACTCCCTTTTCAGGGAGACTGAAAAGTTTTAGGAGCTGAAGTAGTCAAAGAGAAAACAGCCAGAATTTAGCAAATCACATTAATTTTATTTTGTTGAGTCTATACCATCCAGTTCACATTTAACATTGTGAATATGACTGCAATATATATATATATAAATATATATGCACATACAGGTTTCATGTTGGTACCATGTACTTATATACTACATGTCAGCTTAACATCACGCAGAAGCTCACACTGTTGATGTGAATCAGGAGGCAAAGCAGCTGTTGGATACACGGCAGATGGAGCTACATAGGTGACACAACCTAACAGTTTTTACATACACCGCCATTTATACAAAAAGGAGTTTATGTACGCGCCGCTGATTTAATATGTACAGCGTTTAAAATGAGCAACTTTTTTCTGTTTTGTTTATAGCTCAGCCTACCAGAACGGTGCTTGAGAGCGAGAGTTGAACTCGGCGCGGTTTGTGGTCTCTGATGCACTGAATGTGTCGCGTTTCAGCGACTGAATGCTACAAACCAGTAATTTCACGTGGCGTTCACACCATGCAACATTATACAGTAACAATAATTTCAATAAAAATACTGAACTAACACAAAATGATTGCACGAAACTAAATATATGTGTCCAGCGAACGCTTGCTGCTGCATTAAATGCACACATGTAGACATGATACATCTGCACGTTCTGATGTTACAAGGTGATCCGTTATAAAAATATGTCTCTGTAATTTGGGTTAATACTGCATACTATCCCGTCTGGGGAGGTATTCGAAGCAGGAAATCTCTTTTAGCAGTGTTTTCTTTCGGCACGTCTTACATTCACAACGATTTTATATGAAAATAGTTCTTAACTCCACCTGACACAATCACATTCCACTTCAAACATGAGTAACCACACGTCCCCTCCGGTCTTATCACACTCTACATCTACAAATCCATTTGACTTGATGACCACAATCAACAGATTGCTTGCTTTCTTTGGAAATGTTACCTCACTTCACCTTCTGTACCAATCTGCTGGGCTAAGAACACATTTTCTGGTTCACAAAGTAAAGCTACTGTGCATTTTTGCAACATAAATCGAGAGAACAAGGTAAAAGCTATACATATATATATATACTGTATATTAGCTTTGCAAGTACACATAACAAGTATGCCTAAATTGAAACAGTCATTCACAAATTCAAATAACAGCTTTAATGCACCTTTACATGAGTCGTTTAAAATGCAAAACCCATAGTTTCTTCTCAATGCCAGTGCAGTGAGGTTAAAAATGTCTCTATTTCTGGAAGTTGACCGAAGGTCTGCCAAACATGAGAATGTACAGTGAAACACTCTGAGAATAGAAATTAGACAATAATTACATAAATATCAGTCACCACTTTTCATAATCACTCCCATCACGTATGCCCGTAAAACTACTTGCTTATAAAAAAGTGAGTTTTATATAATAAAGCTGATTTTACGTGGTGTGAGAGGATCTCCGCAGAGTTGTGCCATTCAAAACGTTTGTTCTGAAATGTGGTTCTGAACATAATGTAAACATGCTCGAAAAAGAATCTGCACGACACATTTGCAGCAGTAAACTGCAGATTGTAAAGAAATTTCATGATATAGCCTTTTTTTTTATGAAATAAACTTTCCTGAGAAAGTTTCCTTAAAGTCGGCAACAAGACCGATTGGTTGATGCTTTCTATGTAAACTTCCCAGCTATATGTTTGGATTTTTTGTGTGTGTGTGTGTAACATGCAAAGTCTGCATGAGTCATTAAATAACAGAGCGGGAGTTGAACCTTCCTCTTTCATCCGAAGCACATAGAGTTGCCTCATGCTTTGCTTCTTTCAAACCCAAAACTCAAAGCTACGAACGGAGCAGTTGAGAGAGCAAAGAGAAAGAGACGATTTCAAAATGGATGATATCAAATTATTTGGCAACTAAATGCCAAAGCGTGGGCAGAAAAAAAATTAAACTAACTCAACCCCCCCATTGGTGTTAGCGTAGAGCGGCGATGTGGGTCCCGCGCTTCAGCAGGGTGAGGAGGACATTTGTTCGTACTCTGGACATTTGAGGAGGGCGGGGTAGTTGGAGGAGTTCATCTGCAGGGAGGCCTCGGAGGAGATGGAGGAGGCGCTGCGGCCACGGCCCGCCCAGGCGTCCGGGTGGAGGAACTGGCCGGAGTAGTCTGAGCAGTTGCTGAGGCGGGGCCGGTAGAAGCCCTGATGGGGCCGGTACATTTCCTCCGCCGTGTATCGCTTCATGAACAGGTACACCGACATGACGCCCGCCGTCTGCAAGAGCCGGGAAACACACAGGAGAGTCAAGGTCCACCTGGGAAACCTCGTCTTTAACGTTAAAGGAATGCTCACAAGTAATTGTCTCAAGTCAAGTCCCAAGTGTTTAAGTAACACTGCAGTCAAAATTCTAATAACTTTATTGTTATTATTATCACTATTGATACAGTTGATATTTGCATTTAGCTCCCAACTTTCTCAGGATTTCCAGCTTTATTAGCTCTGTCTGTTCTTCCTTACAGAAAGCTCAAGCTGATTAAGTCTACATGAAGTGCAAATATTTTCAACTCTTGCCACAGATATTTAATTGGATTCAGGTTTGGCCTTTGACTAGACCATTTTAACACATGCAAATGCTGTATGTTTGATGTACACCCTCTTATTGTACTTCTTTCTGCAAGTTTAGAGTCAATTTAATTAAATTTTTCATTCTGTAGCACACAGTTGCTCTCTGATTGTGTGACTTCTCAATAAGCAATTTGCTACACTGTTGGGCATCAGAGTAAAGGGGGGCTGAACACAAACGCATGCCGCATTTTTTATTTTTTATTTGTATAAGACATGAAAACATTTTTTTCCCCATTTATGTTCTAATTTGTGTTGGTGTGTTGAATAAACTCAATAAGTGTTTATTCAACAACAGCGACAAGATGTGCAAAACCACAAGGGGCATGAAAACGTTTGCAAGTCTCCGTTAAACAGAAACAGTGGCAACCAAGACAGAAACGGTTAGTTATGAAGTTTACCTCTGTCAGCAGGAAGGAAATGGCGGCGAATGCAAAAGACCAGCCGTACTTGTAGCTGAAGTAAGCCTCGTTAGTTTTCGTCCTGTTCAACATTTCATCATTGATGTTGGAGATGTACAGAACCAGACCGACAACCAGAGACAGACCTGCGGGACGCCGTGAGGCGGGTCAGTGACGCTTCTCACAGAAATCGTAATCACTGATTTGATGCAGATGACGGTACGCGTTACATCAAATCTACGCAAGGTACCTGAGAGGATGAAGAAGATTCCGGAAACAAAAGCCAGGATAGTGCGATGTGGTCGGATATGGCCGATGTTGCTGAGCACGAAGCCGATGAACATGAAGAAAAGGCTGACCAGAGGAAACGGTGTAGCAGAGCGGATCATCTCTAAGATGACAGGAGAGAAGTATTTTTTAAAAAAGTCAATCTGAGAGGAAGAAGTTTAAAGATTTTGAGCGGTTCGTTCCTCTGTCGCATATTAAAACAACACGACTTTCTTGAAGATCGACTTCCTAGTATGTCTCATTGGGTTTTTGCTTTTAAATCTAGGAAAACCAGAGTCTCTTTTTAGGTTACTTGACCCAGTCTGAACTCTTTTTGAAACAAAATCCAGTTTGGATTCATGCTGTGTGTAGTTTGAAAAGTTTGAGTGAGTGAACACTTACTGAGCACACTGACGGTGGACTCAGACGTTATCTGGACATTAGTGGGCATCACGTACTCAATGGTAAAACACCGGCCTTTCTCTTCACCTGAAATCAAAAGAAAACCTTTTCAGTTCAGATTAACATGAATCAGGAAAACTTTTCGTAATTGACTACACATCTCGCCCGGAACGTTAGCTGGAGATAGGCACCAGCACCTCCCGACCCCACTAGGGACAAGGCTGTCAGAAGATGGATGGATGGATGGATGGATGGACTACACAATTTTGCCTCCCAAATGAGACAAAGCACGACTCAGCATCGTTGGGAAACATTTAGCATTCACCTACGTTTTGCTGGATGGAGAACATTTTGTGAATCTGGGTGAGAGAGCTTCTATTTATACCATCTGTGAATCTGCAGGAAGTGATGTTGAAAAGAAATATCATCTCTACAGGCTGGCTGATGTAAAGCATAGCTTCGGCTGTCAGTATGTGCTTGAAGAAAACCCAACATTAGAATTTAACACCTTCTTTTTTATATATGCGCTCTGTAAAACCCGACACTAAGTGTGTTTCCTCGGTACTTCGTTAACCCCAAACACAGCGAGGTGTCAGAAGGAGTGAGGTTTGGTCATTCCGCATATTTAACTAGCTTTCACAACATGGGTTCATGAATTAAAAACATACAACTATACATTATTACGCTATAGGTTTTTGTTGTTCACTTTATGCTATAGAAAAATGGTCATTAAAAGTGTAATCAGTTTAGTCAGGGGGCTATAGAGGCAGAACAAATAATTTATAAGATTTCTAATAAAGTTCTTTCTCCCACACTTCAAAGCCGTACATGTTGTGTTAACTGGTCTCTGCAAGTTGCTCCTATTGCGATTGTGTCCCTGCATAATTAATAATATTGTCAAAGTGAGTCAATGTATTTGTGAAGTTTTAGAAACTTTCACACAACCGTGGATGTGGTCTGACTCAGTCAAGAAGCTACATGCTTGTTTACAGGTGAGGCAGTTAACTTGAGTAAAATAAAACCGTAAGAAGGATTTTAATGGCGGAGATATTGTGTCTGAGCCTGAACAGACCCGGACCATAAGCAAACCAGATATGTTATTTTAATTATTATTTTATTTTAGACCACCATTTAAGTAAACAGTGTACCTTTTCCTGTTCTTAGCTTTTGTTCAACGTCTCCCAGCTCCTTCTTGTGGCTGGCTGTAACTGCAGGACGAGTCAAGTGCAAATCCTCTGGGATGTGTGATTGATAGGAGCGGAGAAGAGGGGAGCCGCATGCACACGCTGTTTGTTACAGTCTGATTAATCTCGCCTCCCTACCTACTTTCATTTCCACAGGTCAAACTATTGAATCCACTTATACTCTAAGTAGATTCAGACAACTTTATAACGTACATTCTCATTTGTTTTTCTCTGTGCTGTTCATATTGCAGGCTTATTAAAACCACCACAGAATCCCAACCCAGCCATCAAGAAAATAATGCTGACCTGACCCGGGTTGGCTCAGGTTTGGGCTTGAGCCATAAATCTAAACTCTAGCATGGACATCTGACCAAAAAGGTTTTAATTGGTGATTCTGGGTCAAATACGTACCAACACAATAGCTAAATGGCGAATAAGGCCACTCAATATCCTCTAAAACATTCACTGAACCTCTGCGTAATGTGTGTGGCCTACTGCTGAGCATGACCTGCATAGTAATAGAATAACATCTGTTATCTAATTACAGCTGGATTTGGATGCATGTTTACTATGACTGAGTGATTAAAACAGGACAAGTCAGAGGTTAATGGAGCTGTACAGTGGAAAATTGGACCCAGTCAATATTTTTTTCTCTCTTTTCCTGACATCTTCACTCAATATAGTCTGTAAAAAACAGGCTAATGATGATGGTGGTAAACCTGCAGATGTGTGGGTCATAGCTAAAAAAGCATTAGAAATGTCAGCAGGATAAAAGAAAAATGATGATTTTTATAATAAATGTAAAGAGAGTTAAAAAAGGGACCATATTCCTTTCCTCGGACGTTACAAATCCAACTTAATTGGATAAAATGAAGTATAATTGAAACCACTGCATGCTGTGTGTGTGTTGTTGTTGTTTTTAAAGAAAGTAGTAGATACACGTTTTTAACAGGGTGAACATCTTTGTATTTGTGTTCATGTTCATGCTGGATTTTCTTGGAAAACATCCCCGTTCCATTAAAGTTTGGGAAAGAAAAGCACTGCGTGTGATTTAAAACGGGCAAGATGTACCAGCATGAAATCGACTGCAGCTGAACTTAGTTTATTTTTGATCACTCCCCGCTGGGATGAAAACCCACACGGTCAACAACAACACACACACAAAAAAATATACAAGAGAAAGAAACATTGTTATTCTGAACTGACTGAAATCTACAACACATACCTGCAACGTTTGTGCTGCAAACTAAAAAAGAGGCCACGTTTCAACATTCATGTCGATCTCATGTATCGCTGTTTGTGAGAAAATGTGGCCTGATTTGAAATTCTCACTTGCTTGTTACGATTTCCAGCAAGTGTGAGTTTAGCAGCAAATATGAAAGTTAAATTGTGACGTCAATCCGACGTCGATTTGGCTGAAAGATTCGTCTTCGTCGGAAATGGAGCAACAAACTGAAGAACTGATGAGTGATAAATGTGATCTGTTTCAGGTTATTGGTATAAAAACAATCTAAGGTGACAGTAGTTACATCTGGTGCTGTGGCTGAGTGAAGATTACACCTTCTGACAGATGTAAACAGCCTTATTTACTGTTAAATAAATGTGTTGTATTGAATTGAAGTTGTCCCTTGGGAACAACGAAAGTTATTTCGATACTCAATGTGCAGCTTACGAGGCGAACAACGTAATAAATCCTTCAAAACATGAAAATGAAAATTCATTGCTGTTGTATTAAAGTTGTTTGCTTGAAAAAACAAGAAAGTCTTGAGTTTTAATTAGCTGAAACTAAAATCAGAAAAATGACCAAACTACTGCGTGTCACATTATGAATTGAATTAGTGGGATAAAAACATTTTTGATCATTTGAAATTCTCCTTTATTGAGACACAGATGTATTACAGCAGTACAGTTTCTATAGTTTGTAGAAAAGTAAAAGCAAAATGTAATACCTGGTTTAATTTGGGGAAAAAGTTGCCTGGAGGATTTTGTCTCTAAGAAAAGATTAAAAACTAACATTTAGTGCTCTTAAAAATATCCAGGCACGTCTTTTATAGTGCTGCAGTTGGGGGGAAGAACAGTAATCATTACCGTCTAAAGCCATTCATTAAATGACTAAAATAATTACAACTATCTATCTTATTGGAAAAGTTCAAAGGTACAAGAACATGTTGTTTTTTTTTTTCAGTATCAGTCCAAGGAACTTCTCAAGGCACAGATTGTAAGTCAGTTATGGGTCAAGCTGTGAGGAGAGAAGTCATGAGCAACCATCGATCAGCCGGAGTAAAAACAGCTGACAGTTGCGAGAGCAGAAGTTCACACACATGCATTAAGGTTTGAGCGACTGGTTACAATGAGGAGCAGAAAGTGAAGAAGAAGAAGAGAAACATGCTCAAGTATTCAGCGGCTTCAAACAGACACTGATCTTCTGTACCTGCAACATTCAAGTGGAAAAAGAGAAAAAGGGAAATAAGAAAAGAAACAGTTGAGAATGTGGAAGAAATACATTGCATTAAAAAGTAAATGCTTCAAATGAGATGGATTTAGTGATCACACGTAAATATTTTAGACTATGTTTCCAATTCTCCTCCTCTTCCTTGTCATCAGCCCTAAATGAAAGTTTTGAACTTTGAAGCTGTGAGATTATGGAATAGCAAATAGGCACTGCCTTATAAAAAAACTTATAGGTCACACTAACGAAGGGGTTTGAGCTGTTCTTACAAAAACACACAAAAACGACTGTGATGTCATGTTTATTGTGCGTTTTAATGAGATGATATAACAAAAACATTTGTATTTCTCAAGCAAAAAACATTTTCTATCGTGATAAATTTCCTATGATTTATTGCTATCATGATAAATTTCAATAATGATGCTTAAAACCCCCCAAAACTGTCTATATTGTCCAGAGTGTTAATTTTGCCATATTCTCCACTGTTTCTTTAACGAGGGAAGAAATAAATATCAATTCATTTGAAAATATGATTAAATGCAGTTACTGTGAGCACTTCAGTGATATGAATCACATTTCTTTAAGTGACTGGTGTCCTAAAAGAAGCGTATTACAGATGGGTACACAAGAGCAGTGTTTGTGTTTGTGGGGCTGTAATTGCTGTGACACGCAGTCACAGTCATTCAGTTACCTGAAAAAGAAGAAATAAATAGTTGTCATTGTCTCTTTTATCATTATCACAATAGTATCGCAAAATATCTGGATAAAACTTTAAATCCACATCGCCCACCCCAGCTGCTGAGTTAAGTTTATGCTTTCACAGGAATCAGTGAATATAAACGTCTGAAATGTTTCCTTTTGTTTTTGTGGTTTTTCTAGATGTTCTGCCAGTTGCATAGTTATCACTTAGCACATCGTCTATTATCGCTTCCTGGGAGAACTGAAATAAATAAATAAATAAATAAAAATTCATACAACTTCAACATCAGTTTGCACTTAAGAGATTCACTTCAGCGCTTTGCTTCATGTCGTCGCTCATTCCGACTTCATGCCAACTCACCAGCGAGGAAGCAAACCCTCCAGAGGCCAGAGTGAAGCGACATGCGCATCTCGGTGCTCTGGTTGAGTGGAAGGATGACGCCCTCCTCCAGGTAGAGCCAGTAGTCGGTGCTCACGGCGATCCCCAGCAGGCCGAGGCCGCAGACGGCGAACACGCTGCTCAGCAGCGTCAGCGCCTTCCTGCCGCATAGGCTCATGCCGCAGCCTCAGCAGCCGCGGAGCGCAGCTGGCAGAGAGCGGAGCTGGGAGAGGGGAGGAAAGGCAGAGCAGTCACACACTGATGCTAATGTTTACCAGGAAGGACACACCATTGTTTCTTCAACTTGAAGTTGGCTTTGAAATAACTATTGGAATGTTGTTTGAAATAAAAGGTTTAATAAATGTAAAAAGGTTTCCTCCTTGGTTGTGCTCTATTTGTCACCTTGCTCAGGAATACAGGGAAAAGCAAAGAAAACAACTATTGAAACATTAGCTAAGTTACAAAAAATATATTATTTATTCAGAGTTATACTTTAAAATGTAAAGACATTATATATATTTATGCATCTGTAAAATACTGAGAATGATGTATAAAGCATTGTACAAAAGTTATTGGTGTGAAACTGTGGAAAATGTTGGACGATAATCTTCATTTATGTTGGCGAGCTTTAAAAGATCCTCAAAGTGTAAAATTATAAAAGCTTATACTGGTATGTAGGTGTTTGTATGTATTGTGTGACCATGTATGCATGTAATGTGGATGTATATCTGTATATACATGCATATTTATACATAAATGTATGTACATGAACAGTTATTATGTTGAATAGAGTAGGCAAGTATAAGCTTTGGCGTCAGCCTGTTCCGTTTTTGGTAAATTATTGGTTTATAAAATATAATTTTATTTTGTTTCCTTTTTTCGTAATGTTGTAAATTTACCAAAGTAACACAAATCTGAATCTAGAAAAGATATCACAAGTGCAATTTATTACTCCCTCCTGCCCTGCGCAAACAATATTAACTCTTATTTCTTAAAAGAAAAAATTTATAGTAAGAAGCTCAATCAATATTCATGTTATCAAGTTTATCTGTTCTACTTTATTAGTTTGATTCACAGTTATAATTGTCATTACAAACAGAAATCTGTAGCAAATGGAGAAAAGGCAGTGCATACAAGAAGGGATTTGTAAAACTTAATTAAATTGAATAATACAGTACAGCATCAGAGGGTTAAGTGGCTAATCTTTATTAAAGCAGATCGTTTAATGATTTTCTAGCCGACTAAATCATTTTGTCGCTGTAATAAAAAGACTGCAGTATAAGTCATAACACTGATTATGCTCAAACAAGAACCCGAGCTCGTCTCTTTTGTTTTCATTTTCTTAAGAAATAATGCACTCTTCCTAAAGTAAGTAAGTAAAAAAGACTGTGTGAAAAATGTGCCATCATGTGAATGTGTGTGGATCAGCTGGTGGCTTTAGTCAGCATTTTCCGGAAAGCGGAGCCGGAGCCTGGCAGGCTGGGTGAAAAGAAGTGACTTCACATAACGAGTTCTCAGTGTGGTGCTGTAACTGAGGACGCCGCGAGGCTGGGAGGATGCAGGGGAACGTGTGAAAGGGATTTGAATCTGGCATTTCACATCTGGCTCTCGGTGGATCAACGTTTTGTATCACGACAGAAAACGAATCCCCCGACAGACTAGAGCTGATGTGTTTCCATATAAGTGCCATCTGAGACGTGTGAGCTGGTGCTTGGACAAAGAGGAAAGATCAGCAGGAGAGATGAGGTGTGGAGAAAAAGGTATTTTGAGCACATTTTGAAATATATACTTCTGCAATCATAAAAAGAAAGAAAGAAAACTTGGAGGGTAAAGAAATCTTTGTTTACAGGGGCAGTAGCCCAGGGCTGCATTTTTTGGGGGGTTTCAGTTTTTTAGTTTCTTTTTTCTTAATGAATATGTGTTTTGCAAACATTGTGTAAATAAAATTGTGTAAAAAAAACTCAGGTGAGTTGTATGAATATTTCAGGATTTTTATAAAAATAAATATTTAAAAAAATAAATAAAATTATAGCACTTTTTTTTTAGAACAACATGGAGCCACAGACCATTAAAACTACCATGCATCAGTATGAACTGATGTATATGACTACTTGTTAATATAGGCTAATTTGTATTAGTCAATTAATTCTTTCTTTTTGGACTTTCTCCAGCCCAGGGACCCACATCCTCATAAATCCGGCCCTGCATGCAGCCCATAATTTAATCATCCAATCTATGAATATCCAACTTGCTAAGACCTGGTTTAAAGGAAGACATCAGTTTAATTAAGTCTAAAGTAAGTTAAAACAGTGGTTTAATATAACATGTCAGAATCTTTTCACATTATACATCCAAAAACCAAAGTATAGATTTATTATGGATATGATTTTATATGACAGAACAACACAAATAGCACATATTATGAAATTCAAGGAAAATGTTGAATGGTTTTTAACAGTGAAAAGTTAAATAGTTTATGCATGAACTCTTACAATCTCATACCCAATGTTACGACTCTCTGTAGAAGCCATCTAACCAGTTAATTTACTTCTGTTGTCCAATTTAATTCCACATCAGTGTAATTAAACAACATTAGTGAACAAACAGCAGCATATCGACCAAGGCATACAGCTGGCAGGTTGGTTGTGGAGAAGTTTAAAGCAAGGCTAGGTTGTAAAACAAAACCTAAATGTTTCATAGAGCTCTGTTCAATCATCATCTGAAAACTGAATGAGAGCGGTTATAGCTGGAAACCTGCCAGGATGTGGCCATCACTCTAGGATGACAGGAAGGAAAAGAACATTAATCAGAAGAGGCGGCCATTATGGAGACTGGTGAATAATGGCGCAGCCAAACACACATCCACAGCTGAGATGAGAGGATCTGTAAGTGGGACAGTTATTACTACACAGATCTGTCTTTTATGAAAGAATGGAAAGAATAACGACATTGCTGGAAGAACCGCATGAGACATTTTGCTTAAGGTGTGTAGAGGACAAATCAGAAGAGTGGATAGAAGGGTAGATAATAGCAGGGTTTTATACATAAATGTATACAATAATTTATGAGGAGATTGTACATTTAACACACAGTTGCAGAGTTAATATTGTAGGGAAATTTGCATAAACAATGATTTCACTATAACTGAAAGCACCAGCATTAAACTCAAAGGGTTATCATTAAACAACAGCTATTTGTGGCTGTGGTGCAATCATAGACCACTCACTTTCTCCAAGCAAGTGCTTTATTTAAAGCTATTTAGAATCAAGATGCAACATGATGGATTTTTTCCGCTCAATAAACTTTCTAGTATGCTGCATTTGCCTAAAAGGCAGTTTTCAGTTCAACAGCACAAAAACCTTTTCTTGCAGAGTTCTGCATAGTTCATGCCCTTCCAGATGGAAATCATCAGAAGTGTTTTCAGGCAATGAGCATTTATTGTTTCTAAATAAAAATGTATTCATTACATTAGGGTAGATGTAGATTTAAAGTGTAAACTAGATTTATATATTTAACAAAGACGTTGCAGGTCTGGTTTAATTGGCCCACTTTATCATCCCCAACAACATTATGACAGCATTTAGACATCAATAGATGTTATTACACCTGTTCAACTACATTAACATTTTTATTTGAAAGCAACATCATCTTTTCCATGTCCCACAATTCCTAGAAATTGATGTGCAATGCTCTCAGTACCGTACACAAGCATGAAATGATTTGTTTACATAAAGTAAATTGAAGTCAGAAGTAACAAAGTAACAATATGTGTGTATGAAATGGGAGAAAGAATTGGTGATAAGCCCAGTAATAACCAGGACGGACTTTAGTCATCTAAACAATGCAGCAAGTAGGTATACACTATTTTAACATAAGCTAAGACACATTCCCATCTGTAACTAAGGATTTTCGAAACCTAACTGTTAGCATGGGTTTGGTAAAAGTGCGAAACCTTTCTTAAACTAGAAATGTTTTCCAGGAAATACTGCAGCAGT
>CAEFZY010032010.1:0-22551 GCA_903066815.1 Brachyrhaphis roseni
ATGTGGGAGTTAGTATACTATTTTTGTGACCATTGGCATTTCGGAATGTAAAACAATTGTGCATAAGCTTCTGGCGGCTGGAGGTTAACAGAGGGACTATGACATGGGCTTGAGTTCCACATTAAGCTGTTTCCAGAAGTCTTTCATGAGCCAGTAGCTATAATATCAGTCCTAATTTCCATTCCCCTGGAGGCTCTGTCTCAGGAGCCTTCATTACTTTCATTTAATAATTTTCCTCTCTTTTGTTGTGTGAACTTGGACAGATGCTAATTTTACTAATGTGGCATCTTTTTTCCACCCCTCCGACTCTGAATAGGAGGATTTTTTAAATTTTTTTTTAACTTTTTTTATTTTTACAGAAACACAGTAGATGGAAATGTTTAATAATTCCCATTTTTCTTGTCACATTCGTTTTAAATCCTCCTGTCAGTGCCTATCTAGTGTGGTTAAATTCAAAATACAAGGTTTCGGTATGCACAGGCAGAAACCCTGCTCCGACCTCGCCGTTGCCTTCATGGCCTCAGGCTGGTTTCAGAGCAGTTTGCCTCCTTTCAGTCCAAAAATACAAAGAAAACAATGACAGACATCATCATCCGTCCCGCTCCCGAGTCACAGCTCTTCCTCTCTGCAGCCGAAGCAGCTGCATTGTCATGGACACGGCATGAGGCGGTCAGAAACAGAGCCGATTGTTATGGTAACATCTGTTTGTTTGGAGATGGGATGTGAATGTAGGTGGGGTTAATTGCACTGTTATAGCGGGTGACCAACAGTAGCACATTAATGCTGCAGATAAAGCTCGCAGGCACCAGAAAGATACAGTCATTACATGTTTTTTTGTTTTGTTTTGTTTTGTTTTCAGGCTGATACTCATGTCCTGAGCCGGCAGCGGACCCTTCGGGGCGACGGCACTCCAGCTCCTCCACATTCCAGAGTCAGGAAGGCTTTACTCGTTCCTCCTCCACAGGTCAGCCGACTGTTTGAAGAGCTCTAATCAGATCTACGTGCTGGGCCTGTGGAGGGCGGGGCTGGATTTGCATTGTTCTCTGAAACAATGGCTGCCTTTTACGGGAGCAGAGTGAGGTGCAAGGTGCTGCTGCTTCCACACCCTGCGAACGAGGAGCTGCGAAGTGAGTCAGGTTCATCTGAGAGTCATTTTCAGAACAGCAGCAGATCAGATTTGTCTTCCAAAATGACACAGTCTCTTCTAAGCACTTTGTCACATTACAGCTAGTGCTGGAGCAATTAATCGGATTAATCGATTTGCTGAAATTATTGACAACTAATGTAGTTGGCGATTAATCGTTGAAGCTGGGGCATGTAACTTTTCTAGAAAATATGTTTTCACTACTTCACGATGGTATGGTATCAGTTCTCCTGTCTTCTCCCAGTGCTAAATAGAAACAACCAATCAGAGTCAGGAGGCGGGTCTTAGTGCTGTCGATCACAAACTCTTGTGGCGCTGCTAACATACGCTTTTATTTTTGATTTCTGGGATTTTAAATTGATTTGAGGTTTATTGCAGAAAATGAATCATGCTTTATTTCCCAAAGATTTTTGTTCTCTCTGAAAAATCAAAGAAAGCCCCATTAGTCAGAAAAAAAAATAAAATAATAAAACTACAAATTTATTTAAAATGTAGCGAATTTAACGAGACTCCAAGCAAGTCTTTCGTTTTTCTGCAAGTAGTGAAAGCTTTGCTAAAATAAATGCAACTAATTCAATCAAATAAATGGCAGGGTATCATTAATGCACGCTGAGTGTTTGCATACGAGAGAGACAGTCGCCAAATTCGAGGCCTGAGCGGGAACTGTGAGCAGCAGTGCATTCAGGAATCTGACAGCCCCGCAGAATAAGAAACAAGTCCTGTTTTCTGAGAGACTCAACAAGCAAAAATATTCAGAGGGGCTCTCAGTTTCAGAGCCACATATGTTTAACTCTGTTACTGCAAAGTATTCTCATTGGATATGAGGGCATTTTAGTTTGGATACTCGTATTTATTTCATAAAAAATATCCTCTCTAATTTCTGGCAGATAAATTACTTATTATTCTGGAGCAGAAATGAAAAACGGAATACCGTATTTTGTGTCAACTTTCGTCGCCGGTATTTTATTAGGTTATCAAGCTGTTACCTCTAAAGAAAACCTTGGGCCAATTTTGTAAAAATTAACATAATTTCATTTAGATTTCATACAATGTTATGCATTGCTCGTTTAAATTCATATTCAAAGCTGCTACAGTCACTTTTTTTTTTTTTTACACCACCAGTGGTTTAAATGTTTTTGTTTTATGCGGAAAATTAAACTTTCAGCTTGTTTTGTGGTTTGATAACCCACAGATGCATCTCAGTGGTTCATTGTTGCCATAAATATAGAGGACTGCAAGTCAGTTGCCAGCAAAAAAAAACAATTCCAGTGGAAAAAAAAACAACCTTTGTTTACTACCTACCTACCATTAAAAACAGCAGACAGAGTAGGCACCACACCGGAGAGCATGTCGCAGCATTTAACAGCCAGGGCTGCATCTGCGCTGGCGCCATTTCATTTGGAAAAATATCATCTCCATCCAGATGAGCCTGTAAGCCCAGATTTGGAAATCAGTGTGTGTTTAGAGCAGCAAGTCTGAAAATGTCCACTCACGCATTCAGCAGGTAGATAATGTTCAGATCGGGGAACGAAATAAAACGCAGCCATAATCCTTTGGAACGGCAACAGGAATACAGTTCAAACACAATGGAAAGCGTCACAAAGGGTATGCAGGTCTAAACATACTGGTGCTAAAAAAAAAAAAAGCATGCCCCAAAACATTAACATGCGTGTCTCCGTCAATGTTTTCTGAAGTCTCACTTTATGCACAGCAGGGACCTTCTTCAGAAAGCAGGCGAAATAAATTCTGAATGGAAGGCGGATGCTGTGAGTACACCGACTCGGCTCTGTGATACTGAGGATTTCTTTGGTTTCAGGATAGGCAATATCGACAAGTTAACTCGATTCTGAGTCAAGTTGGAGACGAGTGAAGCGTGAGCCCTCGACAGTGGAAGGTAGGCAACACAATGGCAACCGGAGGAGATGAAAAGGAGACAAAAAGAGTCAAAATGAGCATCTCTCGCTTATGGAATTAAAAGATGTTAATGACGACATAAGGAGAATAAAGAGGTGGGGCTCCAGTCATTAAAGGATAGCATTGTGTGTTTTCCAGGCATATAGTGTCATTTTCTAGCAAGTAATTGTTCCGTTCAATTGATTTAAATATGATGCATATATCAAGTGTGACTTAAAAGACATTTCACTTTGCGATTGAACACCTTGAAATTGGGCCTCTGTCTCTTTAAGAAACGTGTGCTCTTTCCAACACTCTGTGTCCAGGAAGTCATCGCAACATGACTCCTCTATTAACCCTTTAACCACATTTTACCCAGTCGCACTGAGACGTGGCTCATACAGTGAGCTCTGCAGATGAGCAGTTCCACCAGGTGTTTGCTAATTGCTGCTGGCTAGTCTGAAGGAGCTGAGTGGGACAGGGCTGCTCTGGGAGGCAGAAGCTTGGAAGTTTTCCACCCAGGCGTTTTGCACAGCTGAATGGTTGCCACGGGAGATGGAGAAAGTCCATTTTCAGAGAACTGTCACTTGACTTGGACTTTTACACCAATGACTTCGTACTTGAATTGGACCGTTTACTCGAAAACACTTGGTATTTAACCCTGAATTTAAAGTTTAAAACAGACATTTTAAAAGTATGCCCCATTTATTAATTTCATTCAATCCATCGCTCTTTTTCCCCCCACACAATATGTATATGTGCAACCTGCAGCACAGCCGATCACATTAACCAGATGTAAAATAAACAAAAAAGCTCCTAAGAATAGTTTCTTCTGGGTAAATAACTTACAAAGTATTCAACAAAAAAACTAAATGCAACATCAAAAACAAGAAAGAATCCCCGTGGAGATGGAGCAACTTCCGACTTTGTCCGACATTTGAAGTGGTGTTAAGAACGGTAAGCAGTGCTTTCCTTTTCCCACGATGAGACGGCTGACTTTAGCTAACTTGGTGTCATGAGCTGATGATGACACCGTTTCACACCAAGGAAATAGTTGGAAGCGCACAGGTTAAACTTAAATTTTCTGTGTGAGTATATCTGCCTTTTTGCGAATGATCCACCAATGTGAGCAGAAAAAATGGCTGAGGATCATAAAGTGTAACCTACACAACCAGCGTAAAGATTATTAGGGAATTAAGTATGGAAACATGTTTTAACAGGAGGTGTTAAAACACATTTCCGAAATTTGGAAACCAAATTCTCTTCTTTTCGAGACTCTGTGTGTGTAGGAACCCGGTTGAATTCATTTGGTCTATCAGAACCTCTCTTCAAAAATTGTGAATTATCCCTTTATCTCAATTTCGATACTGGCAGCTATTTGTTCGACAAATTCAAATTTATTTATTTTTTTTATCTTGCTTCTCATGCAGCCCAAAACCAGTTAATGAAAGCTTTGGTTCGTGAGGCCTTTTTGTGGATTAAATTTAAATTAGTTTCAAAGTCTGAACAGGGAACCAAAGAATCTCACATCATCATTTCACTTTTAACATCAGTAAAAATAACCAGACTCCTCCTCGGGCGCTTGGTGACAGAAAAACCTCAGGGGTGGGAAAACCTCTCAGGGCAGAAACTTCTGTGGGAAAGCTGTGAGATGCCACGATATGAAACATTTTTTTTATTTTTTTTCTAGAGTCTGAAACTTCTCACTACCTCACGAACACTGGAGACCTAAAGTGGAACCAATTTGTCATGATCAGATCGGCAGTCACAGCTGATCAAGTGCTTCGCTGTATTTTTTTTTCTTTCTCTCTCTCTCTCTCTCTCTTTCTCTCTACCTTGTCTTTTTTTTCCTGTCTATTTTGTGTGAGGATTTAAATAGAACTACTTGTCACATTTGTCAGCCTTCTTATGAGTTAAATTATTGAATGTAATTTGCAGTGACAGCAATCAATTTCTCTAGTTTTTAAAAAAAAAAAAAAAAAAATTCCGCACAGTTGAACAAATAACCTCGCAGACTCTCTAAACCTTGTGTGGTAGCACATTTTCAAACTGCTGAACAGGAGCAGGATTATAGTAATGTATGTAAAGCTCCAGAGCAGAAAAATGCAGGCCTGGGCGACTGAGAGCAAGAACTCGTTCCTCCACATTGTACGTATTCTCCTGAAATTCCAGCTTTCCAGCAGTCCGACCAGTACCTATGCTCAGCTGATTCCGGAAATGTCCATCCTTCATATTTGATTGCTTTGCCTTCTGTTTGATATTTCCGGCGTGCCCCTTTTCACTCGAATATTTCAGGCAACCGTATCTCCTTTTGGCGGGTATCTCTGCTTTCTGCTTTAAAGATTAACCGGCGGACAGAATGTCAGCCTGATTGGCAACTTCGTTGCCAAAAAGAGAAGTTGAAAAGGCAACGGGGACCGACGGAGAACAGACAAATTACCGGCGCCAAACGTCTTCGAGACACGCCGATGAGTTGGAACTTCTCGAAACGCGAACGGCGGAGGGGCGCCGCGACATGACTTATCTTTTGTTTAAGAGTTAATTTCATGGAACATTTGAGAGTCGTGCGAGAAAGTGGCGGGAGATGTATTCCCCCCTCCGAAACGTCGGCGGCCGTTTTAAAAAGGGATAACGAGAAAATGCCAATTGTGTTTGTTCCGGCTTGTTGCTCAAAGCGTCCACCGGCAGCGGGGCGGCGTTTAAGTGCTGCCGCTGCTTCCTCCCGCTGGCAAACCCCCCGCCCCAGAAAACTAAAGAATAAAATAAAATCAACGAGCCGTCCGCCATTAAATAACAAACCAGCAGCGGTTTGAGGCTCAGGTGAGAAATAAACAGTACAGACAGCTGACAGATGCCTGAGTTGTAGCTGGCTGGTCTACATTCCTCATGAATAATTTCTCTGGCTTTTCATGCTGCCAGTGAATTACTTGTGAGCATTCACAGCCACCTAATTTGGGAAAACAGACACAACCTGGCAGCCCAGGCCTGCCAGACTGGGTCAAATATATCATACAACAGCAGCTACGTCTGCCGCAGACACAGAATGGGAGGAAGGCTCTTGTAAAACAACTGAAAGTTATTTCCCTTTCTTTGTGCAATACATGCCTCCTCAAGTGGCTTTCTTTTTGTCCAGAAATCACCTTCCCTTTCTTCTTCTTGCTAATTCGTCCTCGATTCATTGTTCTCAGCTAATATTTTGTCTTCTTTTAGCAATAATTGCAATGCTAATGTAGTATTTCCTTCAAACTAATTTCTTTTGAAAAGGGTTCTGCCGTCTTTGAAGGCTATAATAACTTGTGTGCCTTGCTGTAATTGTCAGACTAAAGCAAATAGGAGATTTACGCAATTTTTCTTTTTTTCTTCCCACAAGATCATTAGCCATAGCCATATATAACAGAAATTGTACTCGGTATGTGAAGAATTTGCTCTCCTGTGAATACTGATTAAAACTGCATTAGTCTCTCTGTAAAATCTTGCAGTGAGGGTGTAGGACTGCAGAAATGTTTGTTTCTTACAACGCTGAATGCCTTCAGAGGGAATGCTGTCTTCAAGAATTTGTGCTGACTTGTTAGGCAGTTCCACAGTACAAGGTTTCCACAGCTGGAGAAACACCAAAGAAAAACAACAAAATATGCACCTTATCTTTCA
Source organism: Brachyrhaphis roseni (assembly GCA_903066815.1). NCBI lineage: Eukaryota > Metazoa > Chordata > Actinopteri > Cyprinodontiformes > Poeciliidae > Brachyrhaphis > Brachyrhaphis roseni. The sequence continues at coordinate 6,686 of CAEFZY010032010.1, forward strand.
CTCCTGGCATTCAGGATAATGCAGCATCTTTAAAAAAAAAAAAAAAAAAAAGAGAGAGAGAGATAGAGAGAGAGAGAGAGATCAAAACTTTACCAGGAAAAAGAATGAATCCAAATATGGTACAATTATTTATATTGGCAACTTTTCCCATTGTGGGGGTTTTATGCAGTTTGACAACTTTATATTTTTATGCTCTTTGTATTTGAATGTCAGGAAAGCTGAAATTTGAAGACTGTATACACACTAAAGATGAAAGTACCCATCATGACAGAATCCGTTTGCTCCTTGGTAGCCTTCTTTTCAGTATTTCACCATAAATTATGAATCTGAGCTGAAACCTATTACAGAATCAACTCACTACTGCTAAACTATTGCAGTAATACATTAATATTGGCATTACTTAATCTAATGGAACGAAATGACAAAAAAATTCTCTCACCTCAGGATGCCGGATGCTTGAAACTTAAAGCGAAACCGATGGCTTGCCCTACCATTAGGCTGCCAACAGAGCATTTAAATTTCACAACTTGGTGAAAAAATAGAAAACGAGAGACAAATTGCCAGATATAACACAGCAGAACCCTGTGAATTTCCACTCTCTCTTGGTACATTTTGAGGATCCCCATGTAAAACATAAGAACACTTAGCAAAATTTCCCGCTTTGCTCATGTTCGAACCTGCCTAAGAGACATTTTGTAGCACTCCAATATACATGGCAAGACCTTGAGTCATCCCTCCATCTTCTTCCAAGGAACATAACTCTGTTTCTTTGTATTCTTTTTAAAGAACTTACCTTGACTGTTTTTCTTGTTACATTCCTGTGCCTTCAGCAGCAGCCAATCATATTTTACAGAGTTCTTAAAAGAAAAAAACAAACCTCTGTATTTTAGTGCTTGGCTAACTTTTTATGTAGATTGTTTTAGGAGTAATAACTGGCTTGTTTTGGTTCCTTTGTGTCATTTCCTGTTCAAAAACAAACCATTTTCCACCCTTACAGTATACTTAACCGTAAAATTGTATTTTCAATCTCTTTCTAGTCACTCATGATTTTCTGCACAGGCCATTAAATAAGTGATCAAAGTGCTTCCTAAATTAGGCACGAGGCATATGTGAATCTCACTCAACAGAGCAAAAATACGATGGTTTTATTGTTTAGAAATAGCAAATATTACACTAAGTTATGTGATGTTAGCTGGCTAATTTAGCTAGGTTAGCATCACAAATTGAAACGCTGACCTCCAGTCATCTCCTTATCAGACATGTCACTTGTGGCTTGGTACCTGTGGTTATTCATATTTATCTGAATAACAGTAATGATTGAGGTTCACACCGTGAATGTCTGTGTTTTATTCTTTATTCAGCCAGCTGACCAGCAGTAACAGTTGAGGGAGAGGTGGTGGTGCTCTGTTGCTCTTTGCATAATGAAAACTCTGCAGTCACTCCAACATTTTGTCTGGCATCTGATCTAAAAAGGATCCCAACCATAAGAACAGAATCCTTTCGACTGATATTTATCACATTAGCATATTTTCTAGCTGCAGACTTTGAGTGTACTCTAGAAAATTACTTCAAATCCTCAGTTGTCGGGTTTCCAAACCTTTTTTTTTTTTTTGAAGCGGTTAGAGGCAGCTTAATAAAAACCAGAAAAAGGCCGGCGCTGCAAAAAATACAACATGACAAAGTAGCAAGAAGACGAGCCTCCCCTGGTTTTGTTTCTCAAAGCCTGTCATGAAGACACCATTGCTTGTCTCTTATTTTGCTAGACCTGTGAAAATATCAAATGTTGCACAGTTTGAAGTACAAAACAGTGTTTTTCCCTAAAAAATTTAAAAAAAAGCACTTTTAGCTGAAAATTTGTCATACATAGGGACAAAGGATCATACATCTCTCCGGTTCTGTTTTTCTGTTTCATATAAGCAATGCTTTCCTATACTGTTCATCAACTAACAGATAAGGGTTTTGGAGTAAAATAACTTATTTCCTGTTTTTCCCCCCAGGTGCTCAACACATAGTATTTTGTCATGATCAGGTAAAATGAATGCATAAATAACACGAGCTATTCAAAAGGTATTTCAGCACGCATGCATGAACGTGCAATAACTGAAATCTATCACCTGTGTCAATCTTGTTCACGAGATGCATATTTGTCAGTCAAATTAGCCTGCTGGCATTTCTGCTGTCATAAAACAAATGAAATAAAAACACAGCTGACGAGAAGAAAAATCATGTCTGCACTGAGTTGTTTGACTGATGCTTGATTTACTGGGCACACATCTTTGGCTTTACAGCTGCTCAATGGGGTTTTGTTTGTAGCTCGCGACAGTTCGATTCACTGTCAGAATCGTCAAATATGAAAAAACAACAACAAAGGATGCCGTTTATTCTCGTTCTTCTGTCGTGACTACCTTCATAGATTTCCTTTAAAAACCATGGAAAAGGCTGATTGTAACTCGTCTGTTTCTTTTATATTAAAAAATGTTTTCGCCTTTAAGAGATACATTTTAACGCAGTTTTCAAAATGTCCAGGCGATCATAATAGATAGTTTTAATTTCCCTAAAAGGGAAAATGTCTGATGCAGTAAAAATTAATGACTGCATGAGCAATTTTCTATCAGCAATAAACCAAATGACCACATTAAGCATAAAACATGAAGTCCACGACCCAAGGAGCTCACGCTTTATCACGTAGGGATGCATTTCGCAGATTTATCTAAACCAACCCTGATCCATACCAATGTTTATCTGCTCCAACTTTTCCACCAGTTGTCATGAATTTCAGCTCAGCAGTTGTTGTTTTTTTTTTTGTGGTAATCCTGACGAATAGAGCAGACAGAGACAAACATATGGGACTGTTCTCACTTGAATTTGCATCTCCCCTCAGCGTTCCAGCATCTTTTCATCTTAAGCCCTGCAGCTTTGCTGTTTCAGTTTGCTTTCACCGCTCTCATTAGCATCGCCTCTGACAGCCGGCAGCGTGATGTACAGCATTTAGCAGCTGGCTTGTCAGACCTTTCCCACTAGAGTAGCTGCAGCCCCAAACAAAGCCACGATGAATGTCAGCATTGGACTTCAATTTGTTGAGTGGACAAATGGATCCCTCGAGAAATGTCCATGCTGCACTGTAAGTGTTTGTATGTGTAGATAAGAAACAGATTTCTAAAGAGTAGCTCATGCACATCAGTGAAGCGACTTGCAAAGGTGCTCACCGAACCTTGTTCTTGTTCACATTTAGCTACATTTCCACTGCAAACTCAAACACATTTTATTGGAATTAGCAAAATTGCAAAGTAGGAGTAAAATAATACACTTTTTTTAAAAAAATGCAACCAATAAACATGTGCAAGCATTTGTGGAGCAGGCAGCTTTTACTTTTACTTGTATGTGTTCACATTTTGATCAAAAATAAGCTATTTTATATATTAAAGACATATGAGTTAAGCAACAAATGCATTTAATGTTTTTAAATCTATTGTTTAGGTTGTTCAACCATCAGATTGGTTCAAAGTGCTATTATACCCATTTAGTTTCCAAGTGTTTCAGGAAGCACTTATCCTTCATGTAACTTATTTAAAAAAAATAGAATACTTCTCTAGAAATGTGGCCTGCTGACGTTGGTGTTGGGAACATCTGTGTTTGCTGCAACATGTTTTGTATTAAAATGCTATTTTAGGCTTCAATAGCTTTGGATTGGCTAACTCTTATGCACACAATAATAGTCTTTTGTAGCGTCCAACCAGATCGTTTTTTTGAAGCGTAAATGAATCCTAAGTGAGTCGAGAGGAGCGGCTTTTTCATCCATCGTTGTTGTTTGCGGATGTAGCTTGTGCATCACAATATGGGGGTGTACCAGAAACACGATACAAAAGTTCCGGTTTGGGACTTTTGAATATAAAAATAATAATAATAACTGTATTAAAAGTTTTTATGTTACTAAAATCTATCTAATTAATTGGTCACAATGAATGCTCTTATATCCCAGCCCTTAGAGAGACCTACACTGGAAAGTGCAGCAGACAATAGTGAATCAAGAACAATTACACTTTTTTTCTTTTCTTAATAGCTGAAGTGAAAATGTTTATCTGGGAATAACTTCAAATCCAATCTAAGTTCCAGCCACATGCTGGAAAACAAGAATTATATGTATACTAACTGCTAGCTTGTCAATTTTTTTTATGTTTGGGGGCTAAATAAAAATCCACACTACCTTTTCAACATTTTAATTTTTTGCTTTCACAACATAAATAAACACAGCATTTTGTTTGGTAGCATCTCAACTTGCCTCGTTGGACTGAACTGCGTGCTTCGGACCAGTTTTGGCGTTTATTTCATTGATTTGTGTTTGTTGTTATGTGGCAGCCATGTTGTCTTCCCCTTATGTGTTATCTCACTTCTTATGTCTTATCTCAAGTGTTATGTCTTATGTCTGTTTGAGGGTTTTGTTGGTTATGATTTTGAGTCTAGTGTATCAAGTTGACCTCTTCTATTGGCATGCCTGTTTAAGTGTTGGTTTTAACTATTTTTCATACTTTTTGGGACAAATTTAAAACCCACTGTTTGAATTAAGAACCCGTGTCCCCTATGCCATACATCAAGGTTTTTGGTTATAGCAGGAAAATACAAAGTTCAAGGTGTTGTACGGGTTAACACAGATTGTTTGTTATTCCTTCTTTAATACTCAGATTCATTTGTTGATGTTTTAGGACCATGTGCATACTCAAACTGGCTATCATTTCACTTTTTAAGCAATAACTGTGCGGCATTATTGCAGATGCAATGGATTCTCATCATTAGCTTTTCTGTCGCTAACAAGAAGCCGACTGTATTGATCTGTTTTAATACAATGAAGGCGGGGATGGCATGAGGAGCTCAAACAAAAAGACCCATTCTCCTCTTCTTTGTGTAAATGTGGAGATTAGTTCGGGTGGGGCGGGGGCAGGAGTAAGTTTGGCTCTGCGGTAAAGGAATGAAATCAATGAAACACAGACTCCACTCAGAAAGAGAGGTAACTGTGCATTGACTACAAGCTGCTCACACACTCAATCAGATTAACTAATGAAGCAATTATTGATCCAGCGCGGAGACGGTGGCCGGCCGCAGGACGAGCCATTAAGTGGATCGTCCTCTCCCTTTGGTCACGCTGAAAAATGTCAGGGTCACGGTGTTTTGCCTCTTGACACAGTTTACCAACGCTCCCGTCTAATCACTCGCTTGCCTCCCACGAGGGCCTCTGAAGAGGCTAACGCCTCCGTGGGACGGAGGCGAAACCTGATTGTCACAATGCTCGGAAAGGAGCCAAATTAGCATGCCTTATTTGCTGCATCAACACAGAACTAATTAAGGTACGCTAAAGAAAACCGACATATTGCCAGACGGGAAATAAGTGCCATCCCGTTTGCTGCGTAACCCAGAGCCGCGCCGTCGGTTCAGATTACAGATTTTTCTTTTTGTTGTTGTTGCAATCACCCTGAAAAGGTAGGGTTTAATTATTTTTATGTTAGCAACACACCTCTGGCAAATTAGCGCGGATCTATAACGCGAACCTGCCGAGGTGAGGAAGTGGAAGATTTGCTGTCTGCGGCGTCCCTGAATTTCAGGAACGCGTACTTTCCTCGCCCGAGTCCTTAGCAACACACTGTTTTGTTTGTTTCCGTGCTCATAGCAGGAGCCGTGCCACAAGATGCCTCACGAAATGTCAAAATAGGAGCCCTCATTCTTTCATCAAATAAAAGACAGCAGGAGCTGGTACAGTTTTCTCCTCTATGACATGATATATTGTAATTCATTATTCTGTGTGTAATCTCTCTCCCGAGTCATGGGGACTGACTGAAAAAGCTCTCCTGCGAATACAAAATCAACCTGAACTACAGCTGCGTACAGCTGCGGGGTGGGGTAAAAGAATAAATAAAAATAGCCTGATGTGAAGTTTTAGCACAGACTTCTCACAGGCTCTTGGTCTTTTCAATATTTAGTCCTTGAGCATGCCTCACCTGAAATCCCAATTATGACAGGGATGTTATTGTTTGGTAATTGAACACAATGCTCCAGGCTTGGTCATCAGTCACTCTCATCCACACTCACATATGAAGAAGTAAATAGTTATTTTTCTTTCTCACACACATTCACACACACTCTCATTCTCTCTCTCTCTCTCTGCGCACTGAGGCAGGGAAAATATTGCTTTGCGGTTAACTTCTAATCAAATTGCATTAGGTTTTCACAGCCTGCGCCTTCACTCCATTTGCACAAACCATCATAGACCTTACATGAATTTCACACCCAGGGTGAGGAATACTTACTTTTTCACCCCCAATAGATTTCTGCTCTAGCCCACCACACACATGAGTGTGCACCCCTCCCCGGGCCTCCCCCCACACACACACCTCCCACACCCACATACAAACACACACGTGCTCTCACATGCTCGCATGCGCACAATTTGTGATCAGACAAGCATGATCATGCAGTTACAGCCCAGTGGTGGGTCATTTTATTTGCAGTAAGTGAGGTTTTAATGACATTTTACATGGTCTGCTGTTATTTTTTAACCAACTTCTGAAGTGGACTTGAAGAGACTGTCACTGTCGTAGCACTCCTACAGGGTGGTATGTTTTGCAGCGCACAGGTTCTTTCAATTCATAGCTCGTATGGCATCGTATTCACGATGATCAAATCATAAAATTATGCGGATGCTCGAGTTCATTTTTATGTAATGAACTGTAAAAAGTTGGTTTAAATCAATGTCACCTTCCTGAAGTAATGACCCAAGTCATTTTTTTTGCCAAAAGTTATCACTTCTGCTGAGTCAAGATGATATTTAATTAAATAATTTCTGTTTACTCCATAGAAATAGTGTTGAATTTTCCTCATTCATCATAGTTTGTCAAGGAGTTCAGCAGGGTTGAGTGCTTGGACAACTTCAATATTCTTATTACCTTTTTTTTTCCATCACCGTCTTCATTAACTCTTTGAAGAATCTAAATTAATGAGTTACAATAACATTTAATTTCCCTTTTGGATTAATAAAGTATTATTGAATTGAATTGTTGGGCAGCAACAAATGTAAGTTGTTATGCAGATGATGCTCTGTTTTGTAGCACTCTCCATAGTAATAAACGTGTGCAAAAGCCTAAAAATACACATGTACAAAATTGCTGGCAACCGTCTATTAATTACTGAAAAGCCCACAATTGTCACGAAAATAACTTGAAACAGGCAAAAGTCATAATGTATAAAAATTTAATGAAAATTAACCAATGAAAATCATATTTTGCTTTGGCATTGTTGCAATAACAATTTTAATAATTTTAAGAAACTAATGAAACAGGCCTGGACAAATATGATGATACACATATAGCTTACATTTTGTTGTGCAACTTTTAGGCAATCAAATGATTTCTGTAGCCATCAATAAGGCTTCTGCACCTGTCCAAAGCTACCTCAGGTTCGAAGGTTGCCTCCTCCAGACGCCACGTTTCAGCTTCTTCAACAGATGTTCACTTTTAATTCTTTTAAAGGTTGTCCTGGGCTCTTTGGTTGCCATTTGTATTATCCTTTTTCTCAATTTGCCATCGGTTTTCCTCCTGAGATCACGGCCAGGGCGGTTGGCTACAGTCCCATGGACCTTAATCTTCTGAATATTATGTGCAACTGTAGTCACAGGAGCATCACGCTAATTAGTGGTGGTCTTGTAGCCTTCACCTTTAACATGTTTGTCTCTAATTTTTCTTCAAGTCTCCTGGGACAACCGCTTCTATATTCAGTGTGGTACACACCGTGTCACCAAATAAGAACAAGGACAACTTGTCACCCTTTAAATGGGCAGACTGACTGATTACAAGCTTGACAACACCTGCAGTGATGATTAGAGGACACATTTCTGTAACGTGTCAAATTATTTTCTATCTTTTTTTCTGTTGAACCACATTTGAAAAGCAGTGTATGATTTACATCGGTTAATTTTCAGCCAGTTTTTATTTATTTATTTGCCATTTTCATGTGGTCTCAGTAACAATTGTGGGTTTTTTAGGTCAATAAGAGAGGAAACGTTTTTTGTTCACTAAAAGTTCATGGACATGAACTGACTTCAGCTACACTTAAGGAGATATTGCTATTGATATAGTACTGAGAATTAGTACTTTTCTCAGTACTAATTCTGTCAGGATCTGTGTTTTTCTATGTTTATTTTCGAGTTTTCTGTGTATTTATTTCGAGTTCTGTGTCTCTGTGCTCTCCGTGTTGTCCTGTCTCCCCTTGATTGTTCCCATGTGTGTCTCGTTCCCTGATTACCCCTCGTGCATTTAGTGTCACCTATGCCCTGTGTTCCTTGTCAGGTCCTTGTCGTCGTCTGCGTTCGTCTTTGTCTGTGCTTAGTCCACTCGTTTGCCGTGCGCTACCTGCGTTAAGCCCCTGTGTTCCGCTGTGCAGTGCTGCCACGGTTTGTGGACTGTTTATTCCTGGTCAGTCATAATTAAATATCTCATTTTACTGCTACCTAGGTCTCCTAGCGTCTGCCTCACCACCACCTCCAACACCACATCATGACAAATTCATGTAGAAATAACGATTTTTGTCAGTAATAATTATTTCTTACTTTTCTCAGTCCTTTTTCTGGCATCCTCAAATGCACACATGTAAGTCATTGGGTCCATGAGGACAACATCATATCAGTTAAGGGGTTTACAAATTTACGGCACTTTGCTGAGACCCTTCTTTAAAATTTATTCAAAGGTTTGTTTATATATCTTTATCGGTCGTGGCAAATGTTGACGAGGCCACTGACAAATTTCATCAAGCAAATACGTTAGAGGCTTGTCCTATAAAACTCATAAGAGTTTTATAGGACTCTGAGTTTAAGATTAAACGAGAAGGACGCGGATGTCTTCAGGGTGAAATTGTCTTGTTGTTTAATTTTTCAAGATGAGATCCTTCTCTTCTCCCTGCAAAAATCCAGAATAAACCCACAGAAAGATTTATTCTTCCAACATACCAAGAGCTCTTGATCACCAGGCTCCATTCTGCTCCAGAGACTAAAAATTTCCATGCTTTCCCAACAGTCGTTGCTCTCACACTTTCAGGTCCAGCCGTGGTCGTCGGAGCATCTGAGGCAGAGCCTTCAGTTATCTTATTCTCTTTGCTCTCTGTGTGTGTGCATGCTAATGACATTGTGAATAAAGTTGGGTTGAAGTAGACTGTGGGTCTCTGGAATTGAATTAGGCCATTTTTTCCCCACCCTCCACTTGCTTACTTTGGTTCAATGCCATGAAATCACATTTGTCCTCAATTGGTACCATCTAATAAAACTGTTTTTAACTGAATTGTAATAGTATAGGAGTAATTCAGAGATCTGCCAGCAGGACTCACAGCCAAAAGAGGGGGATGTTCATGAAAGCAAAAGCTGTCTTTGTGCCATTATTTCCGTTTAATGGACACTCATTATCTATTATGGTGGTATTGCTCTCAACTGTGTTGTGAAATAATTGAATATGAGATATGAGCGAGAGTTCCATTAATTAATAATGAATTCTTTATTTATGCGGACATTTCCTCTTCATTATAATTAACATTCTGCTTTACCATCGGCTTTATGTTCTTTTGCCTGATGGGCACAGCAGCAGAGGGACGCCTGCCCACATGAAACAACCCTCACCGTGGGGATTGGCTGAAAACACATGCGTGTTCATGCAGTAGCATGAGAGAGCGTGTGTCAGGTTCAGTAAAAGGGGGGAGAAGGTACAAAAAATGTGATTCTGACACTTTCCATCATAGGAAACATCTTCATTAAGTCAAATTTCTGTGGATTTCATCAGTGAATTTTTTTTTTAAGTACATCAGCAGCACTTTGAAGCTGCTTCAGAGATTTTGCTTACTTTCTTTTGCAGATTAAAAATACCTAATTTCTCTGATGGGATCGCTTACCTTGATGTCAAATTGAAGTTTTTTTTCTTTTCTTTTTTTCTTTTTTTCCCCCCCTTGCATTTTGGAAAGCCTTGTTCTTTAACTTTTTCCTGTGCGTGATCAGAAATTGAACAGTTTTTGGAAACATGAAGGTTATTAAAGTTAGATTTAGTTTCAGATATAGTTTATTCATATGGTACAAACTCACAACTAATGTCATCTCTAGGCGCTTCACAAGAAAAATAGGTCAAATTAATATCCAATATCACCAAATCCAGTTTGATTGGAATTTTGATTCATATCAATCAGAGCCATTCCTCCACAGTTTCATCATATAGCCAGACCCTAAACCAATTATGCACTTTCCAATTTAGTTAAATTACAGCACAGTAATATAACTAAAGTTGTCTATCTGTTGAATAAACGCTTTAAGTTACTTTGCATTTCTTACTCATCCATACATTCATGCATCAGTTGAAATTCTGAAATGCTTTATTGATCCCAAAGTGAAATAAAATGTTAATTAAAATGTTACTGTAGATGGTGATGGCTGTGGGCAGGAAAGATCTCCTGAAGAGGTCTGTGCAGCAGATTTTAAGAAGCCTACGACTGAAGACGCTCTGCTTTTCTATGACTGTCTCATGAAGAGTATGGTAACCCTAACAATAATAAACTCTGGTTAATTCTCAGGACGCCATTCCCTTTCCCATATGTTACATGGTCTCTACAGTGATCATTGGGTTTGCTTCTGAATCTCTGTTTTGGGAGGTATACTTGGAAAACCTTCACAAGAAGTACCCTGATCTCATGTGATTCTCCTCTCTACTCTTAGCTCCTCAATCTGTATTTAAGGGTGAGTCCTCCCACCCTACAAAGGAAGCTAATTTCAGCCATTGATCTATGGGATCTTGTTGTTTCAGTGACAATCTCAATCTCATCACTGTAACTGAGGGTCAGTTATCAAGAGCTTTGCTTTTTGGCTCAGATCTTTATTTACCATGACAAACCTGAGCTATCTATTCATTACTGCAAGTAAGACCCCGATTCGTCTATCCTCTGCTACATTCTTCCATCACTCAAGTAAGAAACGAAGACGCTTTACGTCATCCACTTCAGGTGGAGACTCCCACCAGACCCAGAGGGAGCATTTTACCTTTTCCGTTTGAGACTATCGCCTCAGTCCGCTTCCCCCACTCAGCCATGAACCACAGAAGTGCACTTAAAAGGTGATTACGTGAAGACAACAACAAAACGACATCATCTGCAAAAAACATAAATCAGGCCCTGAGGCTTCCAAACCAGAACCCCTCTTCTCTGTCAACACTGCAAAGTGGATCGGTGACAAGATGCACCCCTGGCAGAGTCCAACCTGGACTGCAAGTTCAGACTTTGCGCTGAGGGTGCGGACAGCACTTTTGCTTTGGTTTTACAAGGACCGGACAGCCATTAAAAGCATCGTGGGTGCCCCATGCTTCCGTAGCACTCCCTAAAAATGCTTTGGGCGGCAAACTGTTCAACTCCAGCATGGTCTTCTTCTAAATCTGGAAAGTCCTATAGTGTTCCTACTAAGCTGAGAAATGGCGAAATATTGTTTCAAAACCTAAAGTTATCTAAAATTTAAAAAAGGGAAAATTTCATAACTCATTTTCCGAGCACTGTTACATTCAGAATATTTTTTTTTCTTTTGACAAAAACCCATCACTTATTGTAACAGGCAGAAAAATTATCCGCAGTTTCTGTGAGAGTATGTCAGATGTTTAAAAGCAGAAACGTTTCTTTCTTTCATTCTCTCGAATGACTAAACTATGTAATTTCTGGAATCAGACTGCTGGGAAAAAAATGTGAAAATGTCACCTTGCCATCTTTTTTCTTACAATATAGCAGACTGGGGGGATAATCACTTAAAAATGACCAGATTCCAGGAGAAGATTTGAATTCGGCTATTAAATAATAAACCAGAAAGGGGTATTCTGGAGGGCATTAAAACTATTAAAGTTTAAGCAAGCACACCAGCTGTCTGAAAGTTGGTAAGTGTAAGGTTTTGTGCGAATATGACAAGGTCCAACTTGTGATGGATAGATGATAAGCAGATCCAGACCTGCCATAAAGCGGTTGCTTAGGATCCCATGGTCACTAGGAGGCCCTGAGATTGATGCAATGTAGACTGACTCACTGTTGCTCTACCATGGAGCAAAACTATAGAACCTACATAATGTAATTTTAATCAACCAGAAACTACTCAAAAAGGTGTTCATTCTATGTCTCTGTAGGAGGAGGAATAAAGAGAGTGGTTGTTTCACAGCTTCCTGCAATAGCTGGAGAAAGATTAGCATAATAAGGTTATGTTGGTTATAAAGCACAACTAATTAGCTTTTAGAAACTGTTGACATTTTTCTGACAACTCAAACTAGTCCAAAAAGACAAACATTTTCTTGATGAAGTTTATCGATTCGGGGCGTTTTCACACCTGATTGTCTGGTAAATTCAGTTCAATTGGGAACCACAATTTCTACGTTTAACTTCTCCAGAGTTCTGCTAACACCATTTTCAGCTGGTGTAGTTCTCTTTCACATTGCGCTGTGTCAAAACGAGCCAAACTAATTGAGAAACCTGCTCACCTCCTCGCCTGTGGTGGGGCAGCACCAAGAACCACTGAGGGAAGCGACAGGAAAACTTGCACAACTTCCTTCCTCACAAAATGTCAATCCAAATGGAGTGGCATCAGATTTTAGTAGTTGTAGGATTTCTCTTTTGTCTCGAGCAAAAGACCACAAACCATTTCCTCCTCTAGCATTAGACTTCTCCTTTTGTTTTGGTTTGATTTACCCAGATGCCCTACACTATATTAAGTTTCCTACTTTTGGAGCTATCTCCGGTCCGCTTCCATCCACATATGCTTTCAAACTTCACCAGAGTTCACGCTAATCGAACTGAGATCTCGGTTTTTAGGCGTACTAGAGTTCGCGTTTTTTGACCGTATCAGAGTTTGATTGCGCTCTAGCACCTCCCCAAACAAATTGGACTTCGGAGACAAATGGACTAAAGTTTAATTAAAGCTGGCTCATGTGAATGCACCCTCAGTCATTGACCTTTATTTGCCTAAATATTGCTAGTGTATGTGTGTAAACCTGCTTCATTCTGTGGGAGTCTCTGCCTGAAGTGGATGACCAGATGTGTCTCTGGTCCAACACAAATGAATCAAACATCTGAATTACCTCCCCAGTATGCAGTCAGGTTTCTGCAGACTCCTGCTAATGATGTCATGATTTGATTCAGGCGTGCTGAAGTAGAGAGACATGTAAAAGTTGCAGAACAACGGCTCTTGAAGCCTGGAGTAGAAGACCCGTGCACGAGGTCCATTGAGTCTTACTGGAAAACGGAGCGATAAATATTCATTATTTTTATTAGTATAAATGAAGGACTCTACTACAGATACTATCTTTATTTTCTGTTACTCTAATGGCAGCATGACTGACTGAAGTTCAACGTAGTTGTGAGTGAGCAGTGAAGCACTTTGCTCAAGAGCTGAGTTCTTTATATGTTCCTCTAATTTGCCTTGGCGAGAAAGTAACAATACTTTCTAGTACTGTTACTAGAAAGTATTGAATATGTACTTAATAGTTCAGATGCTGCGGTAAAGTAATCCTGTGGCAAATTATGTTCAAATAAAGAAACAATGTTGACATATTATGATCTTTTATTATCTGGTGATCATCCAGGCGCTGCCCCATGACAAAAAATTAAATTGGCCCCCCCACGCAGCTGCTGTTACAATTTCTTGAGTCTATCTGACCCATCAACAATTTTGAAGGGTTGCAACTGCCTTGCTTTCTTTGGTCCAATACTGATAACTAGCACAATATTTATTCCTCATGAATTTTACATGCAACAGTCCACATACAGTATGCAAGTAGGTTGCTTAAATTTTTTGTATTGGTTTCAGATTACTGAAATGTCTCTTCCCAAGAGCAACAGTCATAGGCAACATAAAGCAATCCAGACTTCTCAAAAATGCTATGTAGTTGCATTTTATTCAAGCTGCAGTATATAACTAATAAAAAATATGTTTTCTCCATATTTGTTTAAGCTGTCACCATGTTGTAACAGTTTGTTATGAGACAGATAATCTGTGAAAACAATCAATCTCCTCCACCTGCTCCCTGAACTGCTATTACTGGCTAAAGTAATGCAACGTTCTGGCCAAAACAACCAATCAGAACCAGGAGGAGGGTCTTAGTGCTGTCAGTCAACCTCATTCACTCACTGCTAAATGTGCTAATGATGGAGAAACAACTTATCATTATAGGAAAATTGTTTATCTGCCGTCATTGGTAGCTATGCTAACTAGACTGAGCATTCACAACAGGCTGCGTTAGCTGCAGCATAGGGATGAGCAGCCACATGAGATTGTGATTGACAGCACTAAAACTCTCCTGCCACTGATTAGTTGTTTCTAGATAGCACTGGGAGAAGGCAGAGGAAATAGATTTTTCACAAATGATGTCTCATACTGTACTGTCGCAACATAATGACAGTTTTAACAAATATGTAAAAAAAAAAAAAAAAAAAAATGTTTTTATAAAAGTTACATACTGCAGCTATAATTTCACTCAGGAGAGGACGGGTCAGCAGGGTCATGGGTTACAGCTCCTGCTGACCGACTCACCTGTTGTTAAGTGGTAAATAGGTACAGGGACAAGTTCAATATATGAATATGTCGGTAATTTCTTTCCTTAATTCATTAAATGTTAGTGAAATGGAGGCAAACAGTCTGTAGCTAAGCTAACTATGCTAAATGATTGATAATCTCACCCAGTCTACCCACTTCTCAGAGAAAAACCGGGTTACAAATTGATACTTTTACCTTTTTCTCTCTCTATTTCTACTTTTTGAAAACCTGACTTTATTATTTTTCTTAGTAGCACAGTAAGTGCCACAGTCGTTCGTGTTTTACACTGACTGCTGCTGAACACCGTCAAGCTCCAAGCAGGAACGAACAATTTCATGCAGAACCAGCGGGATGGATGTGTGTTTTGTGGTCCGGGAGCGGTGACATTTCAGTTTTACTGCTAAAAACAATTTTTGAAGACACAATATAATTAATTTTGTAATGGACAGGGCCCCATTTTTTTATTTCTATGAACAAAATAAAAGAAAATTGTGGAGGGTCCCCTGCTGGTCAGGGGCCCTTAGAATTGTCATAACTTTTGCCCACTATACATTAAGAGCTCATCCACCGGCCATAAAACACTTTCTCATATTTAAAAAAAAAAATAATATATATATATATATATATATCATTGATTAGTTCAAAGAGCTGCCAATAATACCTGATTTTAACATTTCTGTGTCTGGAAAAAAATGGCATTAGATGGGTTAGTGCATGTTGATGTATATCTGGTTTTTGGAACTATTAAAATGTGCAGTTGCATGTGATTTTGGAGAGGATCCAAAGTGTTTATGAATTTTAGCTAGTCACTGACAGTGGTGGTCCCTAATCTCTTGAGCGTAGCAGGGCCCCACTGTAGATGGTGCATCACAGTTTGTTTTATGTGCAGCTGTAGACCAGTATAATAACAATGCCTTTAGGTAACAGAGAGAGAGAGTGTGTGTGGGTGGGTGTGCGTGTGCATGGTTGTTTGTGTTGCCTCTGACAGACCAGCAACCTCTCTGTATTATCATTATATTTACTGTGCATTATTGTTATATCATTATGTATGTTTAAAAGTGATAAACATGACTTCCATCCATTTTCTGTTCACCTTTGTCCCTAATGGGGTCAGGAGGTGCTGGTGCCTATCTCCAGCTACGTTCCGGGCGAGAGGCGGGGTCACCCTGGACAGGTCGCCAGTCTGTCGCAGGGCAACACAGAGACAAACAGGACAAACAACCATGCACACACACACACTCACACCTAGGGACAATTTAGAGAGCCCAATTAACCTGACAGTCATGTTTTTGGACTGTGGGAG